>VZSE01003117.1:467208-602088 GCA_013398275.1 Promerops cafer | reverse complement strand
CAATTCTCAGATTTTTTTCTAACAAGTTTAGAAGGCCATAAAAAAAAACATGAAAACCACTGGTCTAGATGGCCTCACTGTCAAGGTTGTCTGTCTGAGAATCTCACTTGCAGATTCTCACCAGATTGATGCTGGGGACCTGAACTAGAGGAGAGGCGGAAAACTGAGATCAGAGATTTCTACTCATGTTGGTTTTAGAACCAATTATACAAATTATACAAAAAGGAATTCTTTATTCTGTGTTCAAAGTGTTGAGAATTGTGATAATACATGTCATTAAGTATTAGAAATGATAAAAGATTCAAAGGACATCAGGAAATAAGGGATTTATGGTTTATATTTTAACATAGTACCTACATAGTACCACCATTTTTCATATTTTGGTGTATTTCTATTACTAGACACTTAGGGTGGAAGAGGAAAAGCCCTGGTTCAATTCCTGTTAACCAGTGGGAATCTAACACCAGACTTCTTGCTGGGATGCTGCCTTGCACACAAAGGCCTGACAAGGACAGATGCAGAAATACTCAAGCAGTTCCTTCCTGTGACCCATCCACCCAACATAGCCACGTGCACAGAGCAGCAGCAAGGCAGGAGTTGGTTGTCTACCACAAAGCAGCATAGCTACAGAAATCTTAGCTTCATTTTTAATTCAAGACAAGATCCTAAATGCACTTAAAATCAAATCTGGGCAGCGTTTAGGAGCCAAGCTGAGGAACGCATCCTCGGAATTTCTGTGCAGTCTTTTACGCACCCAGAATTTGTGGGTGTCCAAGTGATGCCACTCAAGTAGTGCTGCCCGTACCCAGCTTTGCCTGCTGCCTGCTGCCCACCTCAGCCCCAACCCCATCCTGATTTGGGACTCTCCAATCTGGGAGTCTCAGCGTGCTCTAACCTAGAGCACATCTCAAACAACACAACGTGCACCAGTCTCAGGGAGGATTTCCTGCTGCAAACGTCACCCTTCCCTTCAAATTCATGCACTGCATTGCAAATAAATCATTAAGTCAGTATTTAAAGCACTCAGCAGGACTCAAAGGCCTGCTGTAATTTCCCAACCAGACTGAGGGAACCCAGACATATTCTGACTTTTCCTCTCCTAGCAGACTCCAGCAATCCTGAAACTGCAGTCTGCTTCAGAGTCCTGCAGAGGGAGGATGTACTTTCTCCCACAGCTGAAGCTATGCCACTTCACCCAGACCAGGAATGAAAGCATCATTATGCCCAAAGATAAAGGCCCTCAGCGTTTGCTAGGAAGACAACTGGGGCCTTGATTCCTCCTGCTTGTGTCAGACGTCATAACTTCTTCCTGTTAAGCACAAAATCCTTGGATTCTGATGCTGGACTGCCTGAGCGGCTGCAGTGAATAAGCAAATGGTCTCCTTGAATCTCAAATCTGTTTTTCCAGGAGAAATAGAAGAACACCCATTCCACTCTACAGGAGCCCGATGACCAGAGCAGTTTCAGGGGCAGTGAAAGACAAGAACTTGATAACCACAAACTGACGAAAGAATTGAGCTTTTGTTTTTCTCATGTCCTTTTGTGGCCACAAGCTGCTTTCTTATGTACTGGCATTTCCCCTCATGTTAGCCAGCCCTAGAAATCACTTTTCTTTCTCCTTGTGAAGGCAAGGGAACAATATGAGTATTGCTTGCATCAATAGAACAACTTCCAATATTAAATTTCCACATACAGTCTCAGTTATTTTTTTCATCCCAATTGTCTCCCAGTGAAAACAAACCCATTTTTGTTTCTGGTATGAACTGATCGTACTAAAAAATTGCTTCACCTGAAAAATTTGAAACATCCTATAAAAAAACACTAGGAAATTCAGAAATTTTCTAAATAAATAAAGGATGGCTACACTCACCCATAATGCTCCTCCTTCCCTCCTGCCATGGGAATTGCACTGAAGAGGGATTATGCCAGTTTGCAGCTAAATTTCCCACCACAAGGGAAATCTTGCTTATCTACAGCATGCTGAGATGCAGAAAAAAAAGCAGATTTACAGAAATAAAATAGAATCTCATCTGACCTGGGTTTTTTTATAGGAGGCTGGACAAGAATAGAAGAACCCAATCAAATACCACTTCTTGTGCAACCCAGAAGGAAGACAATGAGTCCATAACAGGTGTGGGATTGCCATCCTGCCCATGATATCCAACAATACAATTATGATCAACTGTAGAACTGCTTCAGGTTTCTTGGTGTCTTATTGCCAAGCCAAGCAAAAAGATGACATTACTTCTGAAGATGTGTGCTTTGTTATAAAAAAATACCAAAATAAGGAGTTTCAGAGAATAACATAAATCAAGAAGTCTTCTTGGCACCATCAGAGTTAAAACCTGTAACTCCAGTATATAATATTTTAAGTATTATCAAGCAGAGATTATCAGATTTCAGTTTAATTGCTCCCTTTGTGAAAATACTTTATTAAATTAATTAACCAAGTTGTCTTCTCAGTCCACAATACATTACTAATTCTAAAATTATTGATCTTTGCATTTGGAAGTCATTGTTTGGTATCAAACTGGTTTTTGCAATTAGCATACACTGGCAGGCTTAATAAAACCCAAGGACTCCTCTAAGAGACTACAAAATAAAAATATTCCTAAGTATGCTCAGAAATTACCATTATGCGTGGTCATCTTGACCCCAGGCAAGGAAGGCAGTAAGAACTCAAGCAACTATTGACAGTACAAATCCCAAGTGAGCTAACTATGAAAAAATTCTCTTTTCTCTTGTCCAGCCAACACTGACCTATTTACTAACCAAGTTACCAGCAAGGGTCTTCATTTTACTCTCCAAGCTCTACCTCAAAGGTACATATATAAAAACCCACAGCATTCACCAACTAACACTGATTTTGTATTCCTTTCTCACACTACTTTGGAAACCATTCATCTTAAAGTCTTCAAGATCTGCACAAACAAAAAGTGATCATTACCAATTGTCAGGGAAGCTGTTGTGAAAGAGAAAAGTTTCCTGAGCTCCCACAGACTATACTGAGTGAAAAAGCCTGTTAAAATAACACTCTCAGCATTCCTAACAATTTACATAATCACAACCAAAAAAGGAAACCTGACTCTAGAGTAATTCAGGAAAAGTAAAACTCAAATTTGCATTTTATCATCCAGGAAGTGAACAGGTTAAATCAATCACACATTTCAAGAGCGAAAACTGCTGAAAAGATGATGGCTGGAGCAGACATACACGGCAAAGTTTATTTACAGCAGTGTCCCACATATGCAATTTTTCATTTATACTACAAGGTAATTAATACAAGGCCCCCAGAGTTTCTCTCCTTCTCCTGCCTCTTCTAAACTGCTGTCTTTACCCTCACTTCTTTCCATGCCTCCTTCATTTCTCTGCACGTGTCCTTTCCATAAACAATGTCAGATTGGCACTCTGGTGGAATTAAGGCCTTTCATGTAATTTCTTCCTGCCTTAATTTTGTCAGTGTAGAAGTTTCTATGGTGACTGTAGGACCCCAAGTGGCATTGCCCTTAACTTCTACAAGATGCACAGGCTTCTTTCTCTTTAAGAAAATATCTCACCAGAACTAAACAAATCTTTTCTTTTGAGAATTAACACCTCCAAGTTTTCCCAGGATACACATTGAATCAAAATTGTAAATATGACATCAAGTGATGTAAAGTGATGAAAAAGGCATGCATGAAAACAACACACCTGTTGCTCAAAGATAACAGACAATAAAAGACGAAAATTCGTTTTGTCCCAGCTCAACAGATCCTCTCACCTTGACCTTGGTGTGCACTTGTGTAGAAGATCCTCTCCCCAGTAGTAGGAATGGGCATGGATCTTCCATTAGGGCCTGGGCAGCAAAAAGGGCAGAAGTCATCTCCCTACAGGTCACTCATTCTGACCTGCTCGTGCACTGCTGAGTGGTCACTCTACTTGCACCTACCAACAAAAACAAAGACAGAGACTGCAGTATCAAAAGGTCAAACCTCCCTGAAAGCAGAAACCTGAACCAAGTCAGCAGGAGAAAACTTCATTTTCTGTAATTCCTTATTTCTCATTATTCTCCATGTGGCAGGTTAATTTTTTTCTAGTTGATATGATGTTGAATTTGGGCAAGATATGTATCTTTATATAGATTTATACCTCTGCACATATAGTTCACTCACTTCTGGAAGGGGGAAAGCAGTAAGTATTTCAGCAGTTAAGGACCACCAAACAGCCAAAAACCTATTTTTCTAGGCATAATGACCATTCTTTTAGCTACATACAAACACAGAAATAAGAGTTTTTTCCAGCATTCATAAATAGATTATTATAAAATGTAACTTTAAGTCAACACATCTGTCCCTGTCTTTTTTCTCCAAACAGAGGATGTGACCTGCACACACAACTACTGATTTATGCTGTGCTGACTAGAAGGAACTACACTGTCAGCAGGACAACTTCTCACAATTACAGTGTTTACTTGCCTCACTGAGACCAGAAGTCCATGTTCTGAATGCATGAAAAAAAGCTATGAACAGTTCAGATACAAGACATAACACATGTAGAGCATGTACAAGCTGAATGTCTCCTTTATGTAAAAGACAGATGACACATACTCTAATTAAAGGTTAGTCAAGGAGTATAATGACTAGAGGCCAAACATGAGAGATGGTAATCTTGATTACAGGTTGGTCTGAGAGATCAAAGTAATAAATTGGCTCAGTGTTCCTAGAAAAAACTTTGTGAACTTTTGATGAGAAGATTACTATGTCCTGAATTCCTTCTCCATTGCTTGAGACCTTTTCTTCCCTTAAACAGCCCACTCAATGTAGACACTTGCTTCTTGTTCTCCTGCTCTGACCAGTGCTGAAACACCGATGAAGTGGAATGAAGCACTACACAGTGAAGATTAACTTTGACCCATCAAACCCAAGGGTTTTCCTGGCCTGTCCTATCTGTACTCACTGAACTCCTCCACTGAGTGTGAGCCACAACTCCTTGCCCCTAAATGTCTCCTTTCAGCCCAGGCACTGCCTCCTTCACAGCTTCCTGCTAGACCAGCAGTATCCACCACACACCTTGAGCCATCTCTTTCAGGATCCTACGCACGCAGATCTCCTCCAGAGCTTACCTGAACTGACCAAGGCCATCTCTTTCTTACCTTAGTCCTGCTCCACAGCAGTTTCCCTCACACCTCCAAACACCATCACATCCTTCACAGTGTGCTAACATGCCCCCCAAGCCTTGTCCAAGAGCACAGAGCTGAGCTATGCTTCAGGCTCAGAAGAGAATCCCTTAGCCCTCACCACCCTGAGGGCTCTGCTGCTCCACATGCTCTTCTCCCACCCGTGGTCCTCAAAAGCCCCATCAGGCTGTCCCTGCACGCCCCAGGCCTTTTCACACCCAGCCACACCGCAATGCTTTTGACAACCCAACTCTAATGCCCTAGGCCTACAATCCTCTTTACTCCCCTCCCCCAAAATGCCCTTCCCTGCCTCTTTCTCCAAGGAGCTTCTGCAAAGCCCCAGAGGTCCCCGACTCACTGTAACATCACAAGTGACTCCATCCATTTTCCTGCATCCCTTGCTGTGAGGATTGTGCCCCTGTTCTCTTGTCTCCACAGCCATGGCTCACATCCAGCATCCTGCACCCCCAACAGCTGGCTCCACAGCTGGTCTCCATCCCAGCCACTGACCTGCCTTCACTGCTCTACCTGCCAGGAACAGGGGGAGAGAGGAGGGAAGAAGGGAACAGGAACGCTCTTCCCAGAAACTGATCTCCAAACCTCAGATGAAGAATGACCTCCAATTACCTTGGACTTTGAGATCACCTAGCAGAACTTCTGGCTCATGGCCTTCTGAAGCAAGCCTGAACAGATACTTCCACCAGATAATAGGAAGCGTTGTATTGTCTTAATATCAACCACTCCACCATACAGATTATTTTCTAGGTTAAGCAGAGAAACAGCAAACAAAAAGGGGATTGATAACCTGTTACTATTTTGTTTTGTTGCAATGGTATGAACTACCTGTCTTTTCATCATTACAGACAGCAGTTGCTTAAGGATGCTCAGAAAAGGAGTGCTTACTCTACAAAGAAATAGTTACCAATATTTATTTAAAAGAAATACAGTGCAACAGTTCCCCCTACTGACAGCACAGAATCACATTACTAATCAATGTTATTTCCTGGGTAGCCCTCAAATTACTAATTCGCTGTCCTGATGTGGCCCACATAAACTTACCAGCTTCCTATGCTTGGTGAAACCTAAAGGACAGAGGGCAGGTCTGAGCAGAGACTTAATCTTAAGCTGCACCAGGGGATGCTCAGGTTGAACATCAGGAAGAATTTTTCATTGAAAGGGTGGCTAAGCATTGGAATGGGCTGCCCAGGAAGTGTGAAGCCACCATTCCTGGAGGTGTTGAATAAACAAATTGACTGTGGGTCTTATGCTGATATGGTGATGTTTAGTCAAATGTTAGACTCGATGTTCTTGGAGGTTGTCCAACCTCTATAATTCTAAGCCACAAGACGCTTTGTTCCGCTGCCCAGCTCCTCCAAGAACTGCCCTTTGCCTTTTCACTGGCCTTCCCTGAGCAGAGCGCGGGCAGTGGGGACACCGGTGCCTCCACGGCTTTTGGGGGAACAGGGGAACCCTGAGTCCCCAGGGATGCCATTGGTCCCCCAGTGCGGCGGGACCCAGCCCTCTGCCCTCACAGCACGAATGGGAAAGATTTTTGTATTTTTCAGCTTCCTGAAGACAAGCAACTCCCTCCACGCTCTGAGCTTAGCCCAGGTTACAGCCGCGACTGGAGCTCCTGCGATAGCCGGCAGGGCCGCGCCGGGCCCCGCGGGGCTGACGCACAGGAAGGCGCTGCCGCGGGCCGGGGGCGGACACGGCCGCTTAAAGCCGCGGGGCGGGGGCACCGGCGGCAGCAGCGGCGGAGCTCGGCCCGAGCCGGCACAGGCAAGTGGGGCGGGGGCGCGGGGAGCAGCGCACCGAGCGGGGCGGGACGGGACGGGAGCGACCCCCGGCACAGGCGGGGCCGATGGGAACGGGCTCCAGGGCAAACCCGACAGCCGGCAGAGCGCCCGGGCAGCCGAAAAGCGGGGCTGGTCTGCGCTGTCCGGAGCGCGGCTGGACACGGCTCCATCCCCGCAGCACCCGCTCTTTGCCAGCCGCCTTACAGTAACAGGGTGGTTTGCGGTGAAGGGACCTTAAAGATCGCGTCATTCCAAAACCCTGCCGTGGGCAGGGACAACTTGCTCTAGAGACCAGTTGCTCAGAGCTCCATCCGACCTGGCCGCGAGCACCTCCTGGGATGGGGAGTCCACATCTCTGGGCAACCTGTTCCCTTCACAGTAAAGAAATTTTTTTTTAATGTCTAATCGCAACCTACTCTCTTTCAATTTGAACCCATTCCCCGTCCTCTCTTGTAGACAGTGTTGCCCCATCTTTCCTGAAAACTTTCTTTCAGTTCCCTTCAGGGGGCATTCACGACGAGCTACGACTGCCCGACCTTCTCAGCTGTCCCTGCAAAACCTTTTGCTCAAAGGGAACGTGGGTTGTACCGGGCACGTCACAAAAATCCCAGGGACAAACACTACCCGTGTGGTTTGCAACAGTTTATGCATGTGAGCATCCCTGCAACTTACATGGCACGCCTAAGGGGGCTGCAGGCTGGACAAAATCTTACTTTCTTTCTTTTTTTTTTTTTAACTTTAGATAAAAATATTAAGTTTCCTCGCTAATCTTGTTAGGATATAATAATCACCAGCATTTACAATAAAAACTCCCACTGAAAGTGAACAGACTTTAAAATCTGGGCGTGTTTTTTTTTCTTGAGCATGGGTTCAGAAAAAAAGTTATAGTGAGACTCAGTGATCCTGGAGGTCCCTTCCAAACCTTAACAATTGTCTGATTTTATTCTATAAATTATTAATGCATTATGATTTGATCCCTTGTATGTATCACCAGAAAAAAGGTTTGGGATTCTTTGTAACTGTCAATACAGCAACACAGACAGCTAAACACTCTTGTGCCTAACTCCTCCTCATCAATTTAAAAAAACAAAGTATATATTCAGGCAATATTTTTTTCCTCTCAGAATGGAAGTAATAAAGAGGAGGGAAATCTCACTAGGCACATTTCCACTGACGGTGGAAATTCATACCACAAATACATACGGTGTCCTTCATACCACACACAGAATCATCCTCTCAGCCTTCGTTGAGAAACTAAAACCTGTCACTTTTACTTTTGCATGAGTAAGTACTCAGGACTCCATTAAACCTTGAGATACTACTTTTTTTTTTTTATTCTGACTTTAAAGAATGCAAAATTAAAGACTACAGCATTAAAAATATGATGTCATTATTTGAAACTATTGACATTCTGAAACTATGATTCAGAACTGGAAATAGAAAACTGCATATAAAAACGTCAGCTTTCTACAAAAATGTCCATTTTGATAAAATCTTGTCTTTTTCTTCAGGAAAAGCTTCTATCAAAAATGTTCCAACAGATCCATAGTTTGTTGGCCCACTTCAATCTTTAGCCCCTGAAAGTGTTTTGTGTCTTTTGTTAAGATGAGATGGAAGACCACCTCTGGTATGAGATCAGGGTGTTGGCAGAGCCCACTGATCTCAGCCCTAGGACTGAGATCCCAGGGCACATCAAATATAATTCTACGGCAATTTAAAGTAGAGAAGATGTACTAGATTTAGGTTGTAAAGCTGTACTCTCTGAACAGAAAATGTGGGCCTTTAGGAACAGCACAGTAACACACAACCATGATGACTTAAGGAAAAATTTGAGTGGTATGAATTCACCAAGAAGAGAGCAAAATCATTGCTTTCCACTACCCTTCAATACAAATAGTTCTACCTTGGTTTGAAGAGTACAATCCTAGACTTCTTCTCTTGAGGAGAGATGGTGTGTGAATGTTGCCACTTTATAAGCATCATGAAGTATCTCAAAAAATTTACATAAAGGAAGGGAATTGACAGAGGTGCCCATTCAAGTGTAAGAGCCAAAACTTCTTTAATGGCCTTGCTCACTTTTCTCCCTCTTCCCTATAACTGACTAAATTTACTCAAGTACCACCTGCTTTGAAAGACAGAATAAAATGTCAAAGTATATAAGAGCTACCATGAAAGTAACTGATTTATGCAGTTTGGATTAGTAATTAATATTCATTTTTCAATTGCAAACATGTTTAATTCCTTTCTTTTGTAGTATGTCCCAATGGAGTCAAGTTCAACAACTGGAAATAAAGTTTTTGGAGCAGGTAGACCAGTTCTACGATGACAACTTCCCCATGGAAATCCGGCACCTACTAGCACAATGGATAGAAAGCCAGGACTGGTAGGATTTCACTCATTCTGTCTCCAATTATTTCAATCACCAACAATTCTTTTGTTTGCTGACAGGCTTTAGGGTGCTCATTTACAAAATGTGCAGGTATCTACACTCCAGTAATACCATTTCACTAGTTATGGATTTAGTCATTTAAACTTAGGGAATATTGGGAGGTGAAGCTTCACATTTGAACTTCTCCTAAACAAAATCCAATAAAAATTGATTTAAAAAAATAATGCAAGTTAATTTACAATGGAAATGTTATACATTTACCCCTTGCAGCATAAAATTATTCACTTGTCCAAAATTGCACTTAAAGCTGGATAATTCTGGGGAACAAGCCAGCTGTTTACAGGAACTGTTCTCTAGGAGGTCAATTTATGCACAAATTTGGATCCAATTCACTTGAGAGTTATCTTAAGAAAATTCCAAACTAAATGCAAAAAGAAAAAAAAAAATATTAGTCATACCAGGAAGAGACATCTCAGTTTTTCAAGCTAAATCCACAGGACTATTGGAGGACTATTGTGCAGGGGGAAAAAAAATCTGCTAAGGAATAGAATCTTTCTTTATGCTTTATGGCTCCATATTTATGGGGCTGTGGCAACATGGCTAACAATAAAATCTCCTTTTTGCCAGACGTGGAGTTAGCAGGCGTATCTCAAACAGGCACCTGCTATTTATGAGGCAAGGAGAGAGGCTATCCCAGGGACGAGGATGTCATGCTGTCCAAACTTTTTCCTCCTCAGTTTTGCTCACTAATGCCATTGCCCTGCACACACCAAGCTGTACCATGAACAGCAGAACCAGTAAAGCCTGGCTTTGTCAGTGTTTGTGTCCTGTGTCCCCTGCATACCCTTGACCAGTAGCCTCAGAGTCTTCCTGTATCCCCAAATAGTTTGGCTGGGGGAAGGCTCATCTGGTGCCTGGTGTGAAGAGATGTATCTGCTGCCTGGCCATCTGGCTGTTGCCTCCTGGAGCAAGTTATTGCTGCTGTTTTCCTCAGTGGAGGCACTAATTTGGATTCCTTTCTTCTACCAACCTGCCAGATTGCCATGAAATTTGTAAGAACATTCTCTCTTTTGGACTTTAAGCCTGTTGCCAACTTTGTCTGAAACTGGCAGCAAATCCAGAAATTATATCTGTGTGACTGAGTAAGAGGGACAGTTTGCATAAGCCCCATTTCCTCTGACAAGTGAGCTGGAAGTATTTAAATATCCACTGGACCAGAGTCTAGAAAACCCTGGTTGTCTCCTCTGGCTGACTCTACTGTCTGTGCTAACACCTCACCCTCTTTTTATAGGTGCATATCTATAGGAATATTAAAAAAAAAACACAAAATCATAAAAATCATTATTCACAAACTCTAACTCTATGCAAGTCACCATATACTTAGTCTTTTTGCTGCCTAGATTTCTGAATAGATTATAATTTTCTGTACTGCTAGACTGACACATCATGCAGCATCTTAAACGTGCATTGTTGTTGTTTTCATTGACTCTTTAGGGAGGCTGCAGCCAACAATGAAGCAATGGCAATGATCCTTTTACAGAATTTGATAATACAAGTGGACGAACAGCTGGACCGGGTTTCGCAGGAGAAGAATCTGCTCTTGATCCACAACCTGAAAAGAGTCAGGAAGCTGCTGCAGGTGGGTCATTACCTCAAATGACAAATTGCACTGCACACCCTTACTGGTCTCTGGAGGCAGTGCTCGAGCTCTGTCAAATGCAGTTTGTGCCAGTGCCCAGCTCAGAGCTGCCCTGATTGCCATAGACTCCGAGCAGCTATGGGAAGACTGAGCCTTCAACAAGATAATTCAAAATAACAATTCCACTGTCTTTCTGTGGAACAATAATTCCTGTTTCAATGCGTGCAGCTCAGATACAAATGCTGTGACTTCTTGGCTCTGTGCATATCTGTATTTCACTGAGCTCTTACAAATAACACTGTACAGTGCTTATTGATGCTCATGTTACAAATGTAATTACCACCTTTCAAACACCTACAGATACTTAACTATGGAATAAAATAAATGCTTAGGGCTTAAGGCAGCACCATGAAAAAGGAATCCCTGTAAATCATTAGCATGCTTGCTGTTTTATGCTTTTCTGGGATTATTTGTTATGAATTACTTAGAGGATTTACCGTTAGGCTTCTGCAAAATGATATTTATTTTGATTGGCTGAATGTGTCTCTAATAACTGTTTATCTAAGGCAAGGATTCTCAGAGTTCCACTTCATTAGTCACCTACTTCCTGACATCTATCTGTCTTCTGCATAAAACAGATATGCCATGGAGTTTAATGAAAGTTTGGGGGTTTTTCTCTTCTTTGATGGTGTTTTCCATAAGTACTTAAATGATAATTACATTGCTTGCCAAACATTTTCTTTATTTGAGACTATGTACATACACACACACTGGCCTGGAAAATCTTAGCATGACTTCATCAATTACTTTGTTCTCTTTTTGGCTTTGTTCTCTTTATGGCTGTGTCTTTCTACTCTTTATCCCTAGTGGTGGCCTCTTAAAAATAAGACTATTTCCATCACTACCACTTTTTCATCCTATGTTATGCAAGCAGCCTCCTGTAACTTAAAAATAAAGTCACTTTTTGTATCTTTTCTGGTTTTTGGAGTAGCACTTTTCATAATTTCAGTACTCTTCAAACACCAAATTTACTCAGCTGCAGAAGTCCTGTTGTTTCCATAATGATCTTGGCACATTTTACCACAAAGCTGTATCACCTTAGTAAAGGATTCTTCCACAGGGGCAGATGTGTGGAAAGAGCATTTCAGGCCAAGCAGTTGCACTGGTGTATTCCTGGCTTGCAAGACAATGCATTTATGATTATACTGTCACAATGTGCAGAGGCAGAAGGACATGGAACATATTTACATACAAGCTCGACAAAATTAAAGCCTCTCATTGTTCCTTCTGCTCTTTGCCCTGTTTATTTTGTTCTAAATTTTTTACCAAAACTTGAAGCATCAGCTCTGTGTGCTCTGCCAAATTGGGCACACCAAGCCAAGCAATCAGGCCTTGGGTGAACTCATTTGAGTTCATGTAATGATCAGTGCAAAAATGGCCTGAATGAAAACCCTTTCTTTCAAGGCCTGTCACATTTGGAAACTATATCATAATGTGCTTCAGGAAGAGCACAAAGCAAAGGAGGCTTATTCCAGAAAGGCAAGAGGAGGGGAGTTTGAAGTGATTTGTGATTAAATGGTTTCTTAGGTGCTAGGGTCTGAGTCACAATTCCAGAACAAGCCAAAATCCTCAGGCATCCCCATTACAGCTGAACAGTGTTATGAACTCCTTGAGAGGAAATGTGTGATACTGCTTATAAAATGGGATCTGAATCTTGAGCATTGCAGTAGAATGTTTCTAGGTGAGAAAACAAAAAAAACAGCAGCTCTCCCCAGCACGAATAATGTTGACCTTACTTCATTGCATCGAGACAGCACATAACCTGAATTTAGACCAAAAGCTACCCACACTTTCAAAATACACATGTAAACCACCAAAAAACTTGACAGCACTTTCACTGTTGGAGCTTTTCCTGATCTTTAACACTATCACCCAAAGTCTATATTCTGATTTCCATAATAATTAGAATAGGCTGGAGCAGGACCAGGTTCTTGCAGTGTTTGATAACAACCTAAAATTGGATAAGAAAAATAATTTATACTGTCTTAAGAAACCTGTGACACCAGAATTTTTGACTTTTGTGTAAAACACTATGTTACAACTTTTAAGGTATAGGACATAGAGGAAAAATGCATTTTCAGCCAAAGTATGTTCTGCATATTCTGTAGAGCTGCATGTTCTGTAGAGCTGCACAGGGTAGTCTCCTGCTGCAGTTGTTAAAATTATTTTTTCACTGATTAGGTAAGTATATCAGTAAAGAAATGCTATAGTAGCTGAAATCAGCTGACAGCCTATCCTTGTTATCAACTGTCAAGTGATAGTAGTGGACTGAACATGACACATAGCATGGACAGTATGATCTGTAATGTTCTTAACCTTGAGTATGCAAATTATCTAATTATGGGTCTAATCTTTTGTTAATGCATTACTGGTTGCATTTTATTGCTGAATATATGAGAAGGTTGGAAACGGGCATTTGGCTTCTCACCCACAGCTGGAAGCCCTTGCAGATACCTAACTCTTGCAATTTGAGCTAGTTTGGGATAGGTTCATGAGACAGCAGCAGAAAAATGTGACTGAGTAGAACACCATGGTCCTTTTTGTCCCAACACACCCCCTAGGGAAAGGGAGGCTGGAATGGTACGCTGTAAAACTAATGAGATTTTTCACTGAGTGATGAAAGAAAGACTGGGTTCCTAAATAGGGGAGGAAGCTGCTTTTGTAAACCTCTTTTCCTATCTGGTGACTCCATGAACAGTGTTGGTTTGATTTTCTCTGAAGGTTAGTTACCATGAGCCCACCTTTATCTGTGCTTTGCTCTCTAGTGCAAGCACTTCTTTGAAATTTCACAGTTCCCTCCCCTTCCTTCCCCTCTGAACCACACACAGATGCACAGACCCATGTGCATCGTGCACACACACAAAGCTGTCCAACCACAATACATGATCCGAGTACAATGTTTGTTCATTATTTTGAGCCAAATTGTGTTACCCTATTGAGTAATACTTGACAAAATAGATAATGCTGGAAACCAGCACTTATCACTATGTACACAGCATAGTATGTTGAGCTGTGGTAAAGGTTCCTAAATGCTCTGACAATAGCAATAATAAAGAAAAATTCAATTAGAGAAGACACAAAAGCTATTCAAAAGCAACCTGCAGTTCTTGACAAAACACAAATTGAGAGACTAATGTTTAATCAGAAGTACAACTGGATGGTTAATGAAAGGCAGCCTTAGCAGAAGAAGCAATGCACACTTCATAAGTGGCCTGTGCAGCTGCTTTCTAGTCAGACAAGGACTCCTTAGAGATTCCTGGTGCTGTTATTGAGTCTGGAGAGCGTTATTTCTAGAAGTCTCCTGCACCACAGCCAAGCACACATCACCTAAAAGATCTCCCTGAGATTCTTGTTATAAAATTGAGAAAATCTTCTATTCTGTTTACTGAAACACCTTTACATAAATATGTTAGCTGTTCTGTAAATATGAGAATGGAAATCGTGAAAGAACAGAGAATTTGCCTGCCTCAGTTGCAATACAATGTTTTGGGCAACCGTGGGGGTTGTGAAGGGCAAAGAGTAGAAGTCCAAGCAGGAAGGTGGGTCTATCTGGCACCCCTGCTTTTAGAACACAGGGACCCTATTCTAAAATCCCTATTCTCTCACCATTAGAGAAATAACTGTGGAATGTGGCATTCCTGCTTAGACTGCTTACATTTCCAAAATTATCTGCAGGCAAAAAGAAACACTGACCAAGAAATATGTAATTTGAAAAAGTTATAAGCACTTGAAAATAGGGTTGAGAAACTTAGCTAAGCAGCTGCGGTCACTGCTAGCTCTCTGTAATTTGCTTCTCTATTTCTTGCTTTCATCGAAACATTTCTTCTTGACATTAATCTGGTATAAATGCACATACTGTATTAAAATCAGGGTCAGCATTTTAGGTTAAAATCCTTCATATTTGCTTCCTACATTATTATTACTTCTCGAGTCAGTAAATTGGATTCGTTTTTATAGCAGAGCAGCCTTTTGTTGCTGTGCTCTTCAGTGGGAGATGGAACAACACAGTCAATTTCTAAGGTTAAATTCTCTGCCCATCTTCCTACAGAACTTCTGCTCCCACCAGCAGCAGTCTTGGAAAGGGAAGAGGGAGAAAATGTTCAGAGGCAGTGGGGGAAAGAGCAGGGAAACTATGCTTATAGTTCTTTCTCCTTCTTAAAATCTAGATGGAGAAAAGCAAAGCAGATTAGTCACAAGGAGATGGTTTGTGCTGTTGTTATGACAACAAAATGTAAAGGGCAGATGTTAAGCTTTGAAGAGCTGCCTAGCACTTGTAGGAACCAAACTGCAGATGTAAGAGCCTGCATGACCTTGGCCCGTGGACAATTGCATCCAAGTTTCCAGAAGGGATGTTTTTACATGACAGCGTACCTGTCCCTAATGTAAGCCCCCGTGCGATACACGAGCGGATTTAGGGCACAGAGACTCTCGTGGGAGACACGCACTGTCCACACTCCTGACTCACATGCCAAAATCCTGGGCTGGGAGAGAGCAGCCAGGCTGCAGTGCAGCCAGGGAGCCAAGAGCAGGGGAGGCTCAGAGGAGCCTGGGAATCAGAGATGTGCACCGTGCCCCAGTGTCCCACCGCTCCATTTAGGAATGATGCTGGTTGGCAACTGCCTGTTCAGCTCTGGGGTGTCCTTCCCCACACACACTCCAAGCTGGAAACCTGGAGCGCTCCTCAGGTGCTTGCTAGACAAGAAGCAGCTCCATGGAATGCAGCCTGGCTCGAGTGTGGGTTCAGATGGGCTCTCAGGAGGAGCCACTGAGTGTGCTGTGCTCTGTGACAGGTGCAGGACAACCCCATCAGGACAAAAGCAGAAATTCCCAGAATCATCCTACTCATAACTGAAGCCCTTATTTATGCTCTAGTCTCAAGATAACTTCTGAAAGCAATCCCTTCTCATTAATGGCAACATGCATCTGTGTCACTTCTCTGCTTATGGTATTCAGGGTGAAATCTGGTTACATAAATTTTCATTTATAAAAGTGAAATAACAGATTTCAGGAATAAGAAGGGCTGCTCTGCTTATTTACCATTGAAGCCTGAGTTAATGAGTATACTGTGTGCTCTGGGGAACAATTTGCTGTAAAATATGTATATTCATGAAATTCATTTAATTCTCACAGCAGATTCTCCAGTATTGGTGAACTTTATCGACTTCCCAGCCCTGCTAGAGCCTAAGATGAGGGGAGGGAGGGCAGTGGGATTGTGCCTGAATGAGCAGGTCTGTGGGCACACCATTAACACCTTGGGGTCTGTTTACAAAGGGAGAGGTCAGGCAGAAGCATGAGATCTGCTGATTCACACCAACCAGTTATATAAAAACAAGCTTTTGGAAGTTACAGTAAGTGGTTGGGAAACAGTTCTTTAGTTACATTACTTTATCCTACACAGCTCTGGCTGTTTTTATGGAAAGTCTGTAATAGCTTCTGAAAGTATCTTCTGTCATCTCAAACAACATATATTAAGACACTTTTTTCCATGTAAAATTCACCGTTTCTATGTAGCACAAACAAATACATCTTTATGTGATGCTGCTTAAAACAGTAACACAGCAATGCATTCCTGATTCTGTGTCACGTTCCTGGTTATACTGCCTAGTTGGTTTCCATCTGCAACAGGTACTGAATATCCCTGCGCTTCTCCAGATAGAACTAAGTGAACATATAAAGGTTCCTTTGTTCAAGTGACCATTTACAAAAGCCTCTGTACCAGAAAGGAACATGCATGAGGAATCCTAAGGTTATTTATTTCAGTACATCAAAGAAAGTGGACAAAATAGCATTAGATCCGAAACAGGACATTCCAGTTGGTGCTCGACAAACAATTCTAATAAGCCCTGTGCTGAGAAACAGCTGCAAAGAGTGGAAACAGCCATTGATGTTTAAGTTGCAGTTTCCTGTTAAAGCTTACAAAAGGGTGAGAATGGAACAAAATAGAGAAAGTTCCTAATAAACCACGGAAGATCCATTCCAAAATGTTATTTACACGTATTTAGCACTCGTGTAGCCTGCCAGATCAACAACTCAACACGGTAAAGTAGGACGTGTTTTGAACCAGCGTGTCCTGCTGTCTAACACAATTCAGATTGTATTAGACTGCTCCAAGTGAGATTTTCAGTACAACCATTAAATCTGTTTACAGAAAATATTGGCGTGCAAATGGGAAACCCCACACAGAAGTCTGTTTGCTGAAGCAGCTAGGTGTCTGCTCCTAGCAACTGCAGCCTGGTGACTGCACATCAGCTAATAAAGCTTTTTAAAAATGATTTGGCCAAGACTGAAAAAGGTTACTTGTTACAAGTAAAATACTTTGGGGTTTCTAGTTATTTTTTAAAGAACACAACTCTAAAAGTTTATAAATGTTTCAGTTTGCTTTTGTAGAATGAAAAAGAGTTAACTTGCAGACAGGAGTAAAAATATAAGCAAATTAACTAACCTCTTGTGGGCTTTGTTCATTCTGAAGTATTAAGAGCCCAGTTGCAGTTGAACATCTGCCTGAGAGATTAGTTAATAACACTCAGGTCTTTCTGCCCAGAGGAGGAGGGGGATGTGGGCATCAGTCCTCCCTGTCCTCTGATGTTTTACCCTATTTCATAGGGAACATGGCATTTTTATTTACTTTCAAATACATCTCATTTAAACAAGAAGTTATTTATTCTCAAATAAATATCAAATAAGAAGCATCACTGCATTATTCACCCCTCCCTGTCTGTACAGTTCTACTATCTGATGATGATTTCTACAGAAATGTATTTTCTGTAGCTTTATCTCACCCCACCTGCTCAAAAATCTGCTGTTTCTATAGATTATTCCTTGAGTGGTTTCAGTGGCTGCTGGGAGGGACTCAGCAGTGGAATTTGAGGGGTGGAGAAAAAGACCTCTGCCTTCACAGCTAATTTGCTGTGCTTTTACAGCTTTGCCTATTGCAATTTAGTTGTACATGCCCTAAAAATATTATGATCATCTGGAAGTTATGCATCATACACTATGAGAAAAGACTACAAAGCTCTGTGTTAGGACTTCCCACACATCATAGGAGTTTTCTAAAACAATGAGGTTGCCTTTAAGTTCTCTCACATATTTTGAGAGGGGGAAGGAGAAATCTAAAAATAAAAGTACAACAAGAGCAGTCTAAATAGATAGTGTCACAGGTACTTCCTCCTAAAGACCTAGATAAAACAGAGAGATACCTTTCTAGTAGAAGAGGATTTTTAAGTAAGAATACTGCCTGTTTAAGTACAAGCTTTCAAAAAACTCCCAAGCATTTAACCTTTATCAGGCTAACACAAGGACCAACTCTTTCTTTGTATTCTGCTGTTGTCTTCATTAGACTTTCTGCCTGGATGCATAAACAAAGGTAGAAAACAAACCAAGGTGAAGTGTTATTTGTCATATTTGAAGGTGAAAATGGGAAATATGTATGTACAGCTATGCCTTCCCACCCACACATTTGAGATACACAACTAAACCAAATCTTTCTTTCAAAAAAACAAAATGATAGTCAAAAGGGGTTTTTCTCCCTGTTTTTGATTTTATGAAAGATGATATATTTGCTTATCCAGAAAGATGCTGAGTATCAGACTTAGTAAAATAATCATATTACAAGTGAGCAATAGGGAAGGAAATGTAATTTTGCTTGACTTTGTCTTGCTGTTTCCTATCTCTCCTCCCTTCCATCAGCTTCTTTAAATATTCATTCAGTATGAACAAACACTTCAATGGTCATAGTAAACAACTCTTCCACACCTCCAAGTAAAGCGCCTATTGTATACAATTAAAAGGCTCAAAAATGGCTTTTTCTAGCAGAAATGAGAAGAAATACAGCTGATGGTTTAGAGAGTTTAAAAAAAAAAAAAAAAAAAAAAAAAAAAAAAAAGGAGAAAAGAAGAGAAAACCTGACCAAATTCTGAAGCAATTTTCAGAATTGGAAAGCACCAAAACCTACTCAAGTCCTTTTTTAGGTCACCTTGAAAACACAGAGATAATCAGGCAAACCCCTGACTGACTTTCTAAAGGTTTCATAGCACATCCTTCTACATTACAAGTCGAGACCAACTGACACCTAATCCCCTGCTTTAACCACTGAAAACAGAGCCAGTTGCTCCCGTAGTGCACATCCAGTGTCACTGACAGGTGTGTACAGTGTTCAGAGCCCTCTGACACCTGAAATGCAGACAGTGTTAGTGTGGCTGGGAGTGATCCACTTTGTGATGGAGCCGCCCACAGGAAAATCAGCTAAAATTCTGAAACTTTAAAAATGGGAAGAAAAGGAGAGTAAGAGAATTACTCTGGTCTAGATTTCTTCATTTCTGTCAGAGTAAGCACTAAATTCCAGACACTAAAACTGACAGTTGTTTGGTGTTCTTTCCGAAAGTACATGTATTTTAAAATGTCATAATATGTATTTTAAAGTTTCTCCATGACCTTGCAGCTTACAGAATCAAACCTTGCATTTCCCCAGCCACTGTTTCATCCACCTTTAACAAACTCCAAAGAGTTCAAGCTGTTTTAAAATTTGGCTAAAGGGCATAAACTCTGCATGCTATAACGTACAAACTGGTTTTGCAGAAATGCCTCTTTGTTTTTTTCCATGATCTAGTAAGATACTGTCACAACAGATGTCCCTAGAGTAGAGAGAGTGCATGCTGGGTGGCAGTAGGAAGGTTTTCTCCAAGGAAATGTCATCAGCATTCGCAGAAAATTGTCACCTGTTCAGAATGAAAGTCCAAGTTCCCCCTGTTTGCTTAACTTTAGCATCATGCTGGTAGTTCTTGAGAAGAATCCAGTCCAAATAAGATAATTTTTTGTTTGTTGTAACTCGTGGTATGGAAAGACCTCATTGGAACAGAAGAGAGGAGAAAGAAAACTTCTAAGAACAGCAAAATTACAGTCATATTAGCAGATATTTTGATTTGAAAGAAGAAAAGGAAATCCTCAATTTCTCTATGTTGGTATTTGTCAAAAGACAAAAATAAATTTTCTCCTTGTGTGTTTAAACTTATTAATACAATTTTGCATATCTAAAGAATCCACACTCTTCTTCCTCTTCTGGCTGCTCGTGTTCATGTCACTCTAAGTTAGGATTCCCCAATCTCAAGCCATTTTTGGTTAAAAATTCCTTAATTTTCCAACTTATACTACTCTTTTGCTGATAGGAGATAATTTTCAATCAGTCATTCAGAAATCAAGGTCATGGTGGGAAATTTCTGCCCTTGGCCAAAGACAAAATCGAAGTGCAGAGCAACAAGAGCTGGCAGTAGGTGAATAATAAGGGAAAACCAAGCAGTGCATTCCAAAGTGTAATTACAGCTGAGAAGTATAAAACACAGGCAGAAAATTTTTAGTGTTACTATTTTTCCAGAGTCAAAAAGATGGTTACTGTGACTTTTAGTAGCTACTGTTATTTGGTAAATTGCAATTACTGACATAATTAGTGTTACAATTAATTTATCAATTTATTACTAGTGAGATGCAATCCATCTGCTCCCTTACTGCAAAAGGGGCTGCTCCAGGAGCACAGGTGGCAGCTCTCTGTTGACCTCCTTGGCATCTCCTCAAACTGAACCAAGTTGAAGAAGCACCAGCCTGGCATAAGTATGGGAATCACTACAGACCCAGCTTGTTTCTACAGATTTATGAGTTAGAGAAGAAAGAAAGGGAGGGGTGGGGGGGGGAACTTAATTTCCACTCCATCTCTTGATTCAGATGGTTTTCTCTTAATGAAACAAAGAAAAGGAGAAAAAGAAAGAGTTGTTGAAAGTTTTGCATATGAATCGTGTCTAGAAACGCTAGGGAAGTCCCTAATAACCGGCATCCTTTGTGGGGAATTTTAACACATCCCACTGTCAGAATTTTTTTTAAGGGCCTCTTCTACATAAATGCATTTTTCCAGCTCCAAGAGAGGATATTTACTTCTTCCTGACTTGGTTAAATAGCTTTTGTTTGACACCTTTAAACCCTTGCAGTGCTGGAATTCTGTTGGGCAGTGGTAAACTGGGACTAAGGTAAGCTGGGACTAAGGTAAGCCACAAAGCCTCAGGCTTTGTAGCTTCAGGTACCAATGTATGGTATGGCTACTTACTGGCCATCTAGGGTGAAAGTGAAACCCTATTTTACTATCAAAAAGAAGTAACAGCCACAAGCAAAAATTAACAGAGGAATTAATATGCCCATCAGTGGACTTACACCAGTGGCAGATTTCTCCCCACAGGTTTCATCTCAAGCCTTATTAGTAACAGGAATTTTCCCCCTCTAATCAAGGTACAGATGGATAAGACAGCCTTAGCAATAACAGCTGAAACAAGGCAGGACTGTTCCCCCCACTCCCAGCTTCACATATTCACCAATAAACTGATCCTTTGCTGAGCAGTTTTAGTCCACCAAGGAGCAGAAAACCCAGTCAGTAAAAAAAAGCATGAGCCATTTCCATCCCAGTTAGCAACCTGGATTGGCTCCCTACGGAGTCAGGCACTGGGCTGGAGCACAGCCAGGAGCACAAACACTCTTTGCAGCAGTTAATTTGCCCTGGCTGTTGCTGTTGGACCTCAGTTCCACATGACACCCCTCTCAATCCTTTGGAGGAAGATCCCAGCCATTTCCCACATTTCTGTATTCCCTTCCCAAAGCTACATCCTGACACTACAGAGAGAGAGATTGGGAATATGCCCAATAAAGGAGACTGTGAGTATATTACTGGACCTGAAGTGCAGTGGTGTTGAAGGAAGCATGCAGCGACATCGTAGTCACTGTCCTTACAGCCATGGAGCTGTCAGGGAGAAATGTGTAGTGACAGACCTTTGGCACTGTTATTTGACATGGAAATCAGCAGTGTACCCTTAGTCAAGTCTCCTCTCACTGCCCAGGAAGGAGCAGGCAGGGAGGGAGTGCTTGGTGTTTCATCTGAGGCATAGTGTGTCCTGGGGTAGTGTTAGTCACCACTTCTTGTTTACAGAGAAGCTCCTAAAACCAGTCAGGTTCTCAACTCCTGTTCCTCGGGGTAATTGATACAGGTGGTTGCTGGAGTAAAGTACCATCCTGAACTGCTTTTAAGGAGATCAAAGGAGGCACAGCACTGGGGCTACTCTGGGTGTGCACTGGTTGCACTGTGGGGCATGTACTTTTCCTGTCCTGAAAAGATTTCAGAAACCATAGAAACAAAGTTTTGTTTCATTGCCAACAATGCCAGGGCAGTCAAAGTTTCCTTGGAAGGGAACATTTGGTACCTTGGTTATTTAGTTTTAAGAGTCCTGTATCTTTCACCTTAGTCCATACCTGGAACCACAGTACATGTGGTATTTAACACCAAGCAGCTCAAACCAAGTTGCCATTATCAAAACTACCATTTTTAATATGGTATTTCTTTACTTTGCAATTGAAGTCAAAACATATTTCAGATTACACATTTCATGCAAGAGCTCACGGGAAATGTTTAGTGAAAAGCATTAGAAAGTTATGTTTAATGCCATGGTACTTGTTGCATACAGAAGCAATGTGTTCATATTTCTGACAGATGCATTCACACCCTTGTGTCTAACATAACAATTGGCATGAGATATCAAAGGAAGATAGGGCATCAATTAAAGTATGTATGAACTTATTGCACCACATTCAGAGACAGCTAGAATAAAAGAGGTTCTGAGTGGCAGGGAGATATGATGAAAATAAAGACTAATGATAAAGAGGAGAAAATAGACTAAGTCCAGAACTGGAAACCACACAGGAAAAGAAATTAAATGGATTAACTCTGATGAATGGACAAACACTATGAGCACTGAATGAAGAGTATCTCAATGGATGATACTGAATGAAAGGCACGAAGGATACTGAGAAACACTGAATGAATACATCACAATAAAGAAAACTGCTTGAGAGTCCTCCATCATTTCAATTTTATAAATACAGCATAAACCAATATTAGTTCAAATTGTGCCCAGTCCTCAGTCACACATCAGCAATTCAGCACTTTATTTATGGTGGTATAAAAATCTAGATATTTGTGGTTCTTTGGCTTGGGACAAAAGTTACTTATTTGTTCATCTCAGGCACATTATTTTTTGAAAGAGAAAAATTGTTCATAGACATTAAAATTTAAGTCTTCTGCTTTATGCTGAGGAAGCTTTCCTGCTTGCATCATTACCATATTGATATGCTTACAAACTTTTTTTTTGCAGAAGTGCTACATGCTAAGCAGCAACATCCTATTGAAAATCAAAGACGTGATAAAATCGTGCCCAGAATAGGCTGACAGGAAAGCCCTTTCAAAACAGCTGTGTTAGCAGGGGAGCAATTTGATCTTCAAATGATATACATCTCGGAATTGTACCTTTATAATCTCTGTGGAACATTGTTAAGAATATTTTATGATGGTGGCACTAACTCATGCTGCCCTGAAAGGCTGAATCAGTGCCTGAAAAGGGGAGCCTTTTCCAACCACACCCATCTGTAGCTCATAGACACTCATACATCATGTTGCTTGTGATTTCCAGAGGGACATCCTGAACTCTGGAATTTTTTTGAGTTGTATTTACTTGTGCTTGCAGGGCAAATATCATGGTAATCCCATGCATATAGCAGTGATCATCTCAAACTGCTTAAGAGAAGAAAGAAGAATATTGGCTGCAGCCAGCATGCCTGTACAGGTAATGAATTACATTTCATTAATCTGCTCCAATGTTAATCTGCTCACATGCTTTTCAGACCAAATCCTGTCCCCTCATTCCACTGAAGTGATTTGTGTGCACTAGGGGTTGCCAAATGTTGCCCTTTAAACTCACATTTGAACTTCATTAGTGGCTCTTCTGCTGGAAACATTGCTATGAGGGACTTCCATGTCACAGCTAATCTTCAAAGACTTTAATCTGTACGAAAGGTTTTAAAGAGATTATTCTCTGCAAAACAGATGTGTGTATTTTAAATTATGCAATGCATTAGTTCATATTAACTATGGAATGCAAAAGACATTCCATCCAGTATTTTATAGAGTTATTGATGATTTTTTTTGTTGTTGTTGTTTGGAGAAAAAAATAATTCAAATTACATATGAAACTTATTTTGGGAAAACTGTTACATCGTTAAAACCCAGGGAGAATTTTTAAGACAAATGTGTTCTTGTTAATCACTTATGGATGTAATATGTATTCCTATATGAGCTTTGTACCATGGATCTTTTAAAAAAAATCTAATAATCTATATTTAATTTACTAGATGTTTAATGTCTGCAGTATACCCACACCTTTTCATCTCTTGGATTTCAAAGTTAAGGCTGCATGTTTTTCAAATGTGTAGAACTATTCTTGTCTGTGTGTTTACAGCAGTCTCCAGATGGCTGAACACTGGCTTTGGAATTCCCTCTCTGTGCTGGAACTTGCAGTACAGATTCTATCACCTATTATTGTCATTACTTGCCCACCAGTTATCTGTTCAATGTGTTCCAGGGGCCACTGGAAAAGTCTCTACAGAACTCTGTGGTTTCAGAACGTCAAAGAAACGTAGAACACAAAGTATCAGCGATCAAGAACAGTGCTCAGGTACCTTTTTTGTCCTGTGTGCTGTCTCTGCCCACATGATTTTCATACAGACACACTTGAACTACCTTTAAGCTGGGTAGCACAATGACTTCTGCCAACAGACACACCATCCATTTCCATTATTCCAAGGACATCTGCCCAGACTAACAGCTCAGGACACCCCTGGATCCTCAGGTGTTAGCAGCTGTCTGGATTTAGTGTGAGAGCTCCTTATTTTAAAGCTGTCACACTCATCCCTATGTGAGTTGCAGGCAGACCACTGAGTGCAGTAAGAGAATACCTAAAGTCTCTAAAAAGATGCGAGGTTCAGAAAATATATTTTTGCAACTTCACCCCTTTTAGCTGGGTCAGCAGTAGCTTAACCTTCACAACCTCTGAGTCACGTACTGAGACCTTTGTCGAGCCGAAGGCTACGTGACATAATTACGTGGTTTGGAGTCGTGAGGGGACAAGAACTGGGAGCTGATGGTAACCACTCTCCAGGAGTTTCTCATGCCTTTGCAGGCAGAGCCAGGCTGAGTCAAACCTGTAGCTATGTCCCAGGGACCTTGAAAGCTCAGAGAATACCTGCCCATCCAGTTCAAGGCAGGATAAGGATTCAGAGTAGCCACGGCTTTTTTGCTATCCCAGCCCCACTTCCAGCTTTGCAGCAGTCTCAGTGTAGAAACTATATTTGAAATACCTGTCCATATGTTGTTCAAGAGTAACACTTCTGGTATAGTGGAAAGAGATCCTAGCAGCATTCTATCATCAGTGACTCCTTTCACAGAGAAGAAGGGTTAGAGAGACCAAACCCTTAGAAAGATAAAGTAGTTTCAGAAGAATGTAATCCTAGGTCTGTATCTACACATAAAGTTGTAAAATAAGAGTTGCAGAGCAGACAAAGCAGCAGCCTGTCATGCTGCTCCTTCTGCCTGTATGGGGACACACAGCCGCCCCTGAAGGACCAGTGAAAATGAGAACATTTTATAGATAGCAGGGTTGGGTTTTTTTAGTAGGTAATTAAGTTGAACGCAGAAATTAGCCAGCTCCTTGTGCATGTAATTTCATACTACAGACATATAATTTAAAACTTTAGTCCCCAAAATAAAGTGTAAACCAAAATGGCTAATTGTGTGTGGGCTTATTTAGCAAACAAGTTTCTGTATTTTCACAGACTCTTAATGTGCACATCTTAGGAAACTAAAAAGGATTGTTTATGAGTTTTTGGCAAAATCAAGGCTTCCTATAAACAGCACAGAAATAGACCTTCAAAGTACAACAGATAACTTCCTACAGTTTTATTTTCCTTCTTTTGATAGGGATTT
Organism: Promerops cafer; assembly: GCA_013398275.1. Taxonomy (NCBI): domain Eukaryota; kingdom Metazoa; phylum Chordata; class Aves; order Passeriformes; family Nectariniidae; genus Promerops; species Promerops cafer. Next base: position 576,207 of record VZSE01003117.1, on the reverse strand, counting down.
TTGAATTGTCATTGATTAGTTACTAGAAAATATCTTTAATGTTTTTTTACAGCACATATGAAAAGAAAGCTGCAAAATGCCAAAGCAGCAAAAATGTTTCATTTCTTTATCCAAGTTCTTAAGACATTCTGTAAATAAATTCTGTGAGCTCTACTCCTGTGTCTGACTCCACCTTTTTTGGCTTTGTACACCCCAATTCAATTTCCATTTAAGTGAATGTAAAATTATCCCTTTGCCCTGCTTTAAAGTTTCAAGAAGAGAGGAGCATTATTGTTATAAAAATTTCAGTTCAGCTCAGGCTAATACAATCATTCCTACTTTCCTCTATGTCATTGCACTAGTAAACAAGAAGGGATAAAGCTGAATCAACCACTGTCAAATGCAGGATAAAGGATAATATTTGACTTTCTAAACAAGTCAAAAAAATCTGTAGCTATAAATGTGTATTTATTATTCAATCATGCTTTTTAAAGTTTAGAAGATAGTAAACAAGGGTTCCCAGAACTGTTCAGGGGTTTTCAAATGGTAAGGAAGGAAAATACTACATTATGCATTTGTTTATTTCTTTCCTGGGAAAGATGACTGACCAAGATGTGAAATACTTGGAAGACTTGCAAGAGGAATTTGACTTCAGGTATAAAACAATACAGAGTTTAGGTAAGAGTTTTTTACTAATTTTTAGATTTTCTAGGAAATGGCTGATTCTGCAGCTAGACTCCAGCATCAGGGGGTTTTGTGCATTACTTAAATAATACATGTAAACATAAAAATGGATCTTTGGTTTATATGAAGTTATAGTGCTGGAAGTCTTTTGGGGTTAAGAAGGTAAAGAGGATCATGTTAAGAAAGTATGGTTATTTCCTATGGATAAGCTGCCTAATGGCACGTAAAGTAGTACATATCTTAATTTAAAGAACCTATTTTTCAATATCCTCACCTTTTACATGGCCCTTCTTTCGGAGAATGTGGAAGAGACACTTATTTTCCAGAGTCGTGCAAAACTGATTTTTCTTGCCTCTAACTTGGCTTTCTGTTCTTTTTTGACCACAGTGGTGATAACCAGCTGGTAAGCACTCTGAATGCATGTCTGACCAGCCTGTGATGGTTGAGATCTGCACGTGGCAACAGTCCTTGCATGATCTCTTTCAGAAAAGAAACTGGGGTCTGCTTGTGTCTGCTCAGATATCTTTATATTATCTTCCTTTGAACATGCAAAAATACTGGGTTTGAAACGTCCAAGTCCTTAAGCACATCACTCCTAAATGTTGAAGGCTGGATATGACCCAGCAATCAGGAGAGTTGCCACGTTTTAATGAGTTGCTAGTCATCAGGCCAATCATAATTACTGACCACACAGATACCTGAAAGATGCCCCACTTGCAAAATAAAACATGCAGACAATAAATGACTTGCAGGGCTTAAAATTTCACTGCTCTGCTCCAACACAGCCAGCCTACAGTGTGTGGGAGCAATTGCTGTGGCTGAGCTGGTGCTGGTTACTTGTCTGCCTCTACTGACACACCTACCCTAACTCAATAGGAAGGCATCAATCCAGAGCTTAGCAGGCACACAGTTGGCACCAATTTCTTTTTTGAATGTAGCATGAAAGATACAAAAGGTTGAGGAAAGTGAGGGTGGGAAATAGCTGCATTTGAAAGAGCATGGGTGAGCTTGGGGGCTCTTGAAACTAGTGCATGATCCAGAGAAGGACAAATGTTAGAGAGAGGGGGAAATGCCCAGTGATCAGTGCTCCTGGCTGCTGAAATTCCCCTGGCAATGAACACTATCTCTGTTTCAAATGCCTCTCAGCCAGACATTATAATTCAAATCAAGTCCAAAGAGCTTTAGCCTAACTGCTGACACCACGAGCGCGTTTGTGTTTGCAGATCAATCATTGATCCAAGCCAGGTGTACATAATACACAGGAGTATGCACAGGGATGAGAAATCTATGAGATGAGAGCTCTGGGTATCATCTGTATGTTTTCTGCCTTTTCCTGCCCCACACACACATCTACAGACAGGATCCATAAAACTATGTTAAACTTACTAAAGCTAGTCCTTTCAAATGAAATATGCTGTTACGTAATCTACTGATGCCCACAGTTTATTTTTTCACTAGTTCATGCTGCTGTCTGGTCGTGGTTTTTTTTCCTCTTCTCGCCTTATAAACAGGCACATGCACCCACACATGTATTTATACTAATTTCTTTTTGTCCCCTGCAGAGCAGAATGACAAAAACAGTGCCCTCATTAAACAGGAAATGTTGGCGTTGCAGGCGATGCTCAATACTTTAGACTACAAGAGAAAGGTTAGTGACAATGTTTTGTCATTTGTGGTTAATCTGCTTTCTCCTCTTATTCCCACACCAAATACTCAAATGCGTATGTGTGCCTTTCTAAATTTTCATCTCAGAAGAACAGACAAATTTCACAGGAGTTAAAAATTTGCAAAATGTTTGGGTGGGTCTGGGTGATTTTAACTAGAACTTAAGAAATTGGCAATTAAGTAACAGTTCTGTCAAGATTCTGTACACCTTAAGAGTGAAGCAATTTGTTTGAGTCCATGAGGGCAGGGTTATGAATAAATCAAGCAAACAAAAACATAATGCATTTTATACATTGCAAAACAAAAGCAGAACTTTTTGAACTTGACAGAGCTTGCAAGTGTCAAAATCTTGGAGATATTATGCCCACAAAGAATGCAACACTCTTCCCTCCTACCCTTCCAAAAAAAAAAAAATTATGGGAGAAGAGTTAACAGGGATTCAGGATTAATGTACAATGGGTGATTAATCCTGTCACTGAAGTAATAGGAACTAAACATGGTTACTTTCAGAATAATTGAAAAAAATGTAATGAGCGCTTCATGATAGTTGGTGAATTTTGCAGCTGTTGTCTCTGGTCAGTTAGTGACGCCTTTCCTATTTTCCAGGAAGTGCTCAGTAAAATAGGGCGTGTGATCCATGAGATTGATATGCTGATAAGCAACATGCTGACCGAGGAGCTGCTGGACTGGAAGAGACGGCAGCAGATCGCCTGCATCGGGGGGCCCCTCCACGGGGGGCTCGATCAGCTCCAGAACTGGTAAACCTGCCCTGACCTCGCACTTCCACTGAAAACCACAGGAAGTCTGCTGCACTTGAAATGATCATTCCTTTAGATCAGCTGCAGCAGCAGCAAGTTCACCAGCAGCTAAGAAAGTAAATAACTAAAAGGTGCTAACTAAAAGCAACACTCGCTATTCAGAATTAACACTACGGTGAACTGCTGAGCCTGACTCGTGGCAGTCACTAATTTTTGGGTTTGCATCCTCCAGATACATGAGACATGCTCTCTTGGGAGTTTTGTTTGAGTAAGAATGGTGCTGACTGAGTTTGTCATTGAAGGCAGTGGGAGTTATGTCTAGGCAGGAGCTGGGTAGAGGCTTTATGCTCTGACTCACTCCTCCAGACTTCACACTGTGCAGGGACTGAATGGCAATAGTCTCTGTGGTGGCAACTCTGAAGTGATTGCAAATAAAAGGAAAATAGCATTATATTTAAAAGATAGTGTACCCAGAGAATGTCAACACAACATCATGGTCATTACTCTCCCATCAAAACTCTCATACGGAAAAGGTGAAGTAAAAAGTAAGAAGTAAAAAGGAAGGAAAACTACCAAGAAAATTTTAGGACGGGAAAAAAAAAAGTGGTTTTTTCCTTCTTTTTTTTGTGTAGGTTTCTTTTTTTTTTTCACTGAAGTACTTTTTTTTTCCCAACGAAGATGCTAAAAATAGCCTAAAAATGTAATTTTATACACGCATACCCTATTGAACTCTTTACAAGTATGTTCGGATTTATTTTTCCTTACTGCTTTTACACTTCTTCAGTCTTGTTAACTTGCTCACTCTATATAAATATTATCCTTTTAAAGAGTACATTTTGCAAAACTCCTGAGCTGGAGGAAATAATCATTGTTGGCATAAATGCCCTGCATGTACAACATCGGGACCATGTATATATTTCTTCCAAATTGTCACAGATAGTGTTGTGTTGTTGTGAAAATATTTATCTTTGAAGATAAAGCAGGTGATTTGCCCAATGTATTTATATTCTCCTGTAAACAAAAGATGAATGGATGTGAGTTTGGGCAAAGCTGGAAAGCACCATTCAATACAGATTCTGATTTTCCCCAAGCAAGAACTTCAGTAGTTCTTGTGTTCTAAGAAACGGTTTACAACAAAGATTGCAAACGAATTCTTTGTCTTGCTGTAGCTTTACGCTGTTGGCAGAGAGTCTCTTTCAAGTCAGAAGGCAACTAGAAAAGCTGGATGAACTCTTGACCAGGCTGACTTACGATGGGGATCCTATTCCTGTGCAAAGACCTCAGCTGCTGGAAAAAGTCAACTTTCTGCTCTACAACCTTTTCCGGAAGTGCGTAAGCCACTGCCAAAGTACAGAACTTTACCTCAACTGGTACAACAATGAGAACACACTGTTAAGAAAAAGGAACCAAGCTGGAATGCCTGAGGATTTTAAGGACCAGGTTCCTAATATAAGTATGCACAGCTGTCGTCAAAACTCATAGAAACTGAAGGTTCCAGGCAGCTTCTCATGGGTAGCATTTATGGGTTTGTCATCAAGTTCTGACTCTTAAATGAATGCCAGAAACCCCCTTATTCTAGGAGGAGTTATGTGTATTCTGCTGAGAAAAGTTGTGATGTTTTTTGTTTGTGATTTTGCCTTTTTTTTAAGTAAATGTTCCTTTTCTTTCCTCTGTGATCCCCAAGCTACGCTTCCTGCTGCTCTCCCAACTCACCCTTCTATTAGTAGATGAAATACGAGCATCATTTCTCTTGCCTTTTGTACAGGCTATACTAGAGATATACCACAAGTGAGTCTCTGAAAGCAAAGTGGGCTCAATTGTTTGCTATATATATATATTTTAATGAAAATGATAGTTTATTATCGTTTAATTTCATTGGAGCCATGCTCAGTGTATTTTCATACTCTGTTTTATGGCTCTGATAAAATTTTAGAAGACCAAGACTTTTATCATCGTTGTATTTTAGAACTATAGAATTTGGTGTGATTTTCAATGTCATCCAAATATCTGTTTCTTACGGGAACAATTTAAGTGAAAGTTAGACCACTGGATCATTTTGAGAACTGAGAGTTGGAATGCATAGCTCCCACTTCAGTATCTGGAGAGAAATAAGTCTAAGAGATACCAGCCCCTTTCCCTCCCACCAAAAAAAAAAACTCCATCTGTTTGTTCCTACATATTCCTAAAAATCTTTTTGTTTCACTTCTTCTCACACAGCTCCTTCGTGGTTGAAAGGCAGCCCTGCATGCCAACACACCCCCAGAGGCCAATGGTTCTCAAAACTTTAATACAGTTCACTGTTAAATTAAGGTAAGGGAAAAAATCTGATAAAAACTCCTTCATTCATGTACAGTATTTTATCCTAGGAGAATGTAGAAAGCTAAGCAGACCAACTTGAATTAGGAATCCATTCAACTGCAGGGAAATTTTCTGGAATGGGGATATAAAGTTCACAGAATCTCTCACGCAAAACAAGTGGCAGTAAAGAGTAAAACATGAGGAAGAAAGGCACATCGTGGCTAAAGGCAGCACCTTCAGGATTCTGTATGCATCGAATTATTGTTTTAATGACTTTACAAACTGAGTAAATAATGATCCTGATCATACAAGCCAAAATCAGAATACTCACAGCCACTTCTGCACAGAGGAAAGAGAAACTGCTGCATTTTGGGGGTCTCGGTTGAATCACAGACAAGTTATTTCTCTGCCAGAAGCTCCTTGCCTGACTTTGTGAAAGAGCAAAGATTGGAGAGGAACTGTCATTTCATTTCCACCTTGCAGCACAAAGTTCATGGAGGGCTGGGGGTGAGAAAAGGTACATGAAGGAAAGCACACACACATCTGTGGTGCAGTCAGAGATTATACAAATCCATTTCCTAATAAGTACTACTTTGGTGTCTCTCCAGCCATTCCCTCAAACACATGCTAACTTTTCCACACACTTAGAGGGAGGGTAGGGCACCCACCACTGAACAGCCCAGCTCCTCCTTCTGAGTATTCAACCCTGCAAATTGTGTTATAATCCTGGATGACTAATATGTTTTTGGATTATAATAATTTCTGATACTTTAATCTGGAGCAACCAGTCTAGTGTTTTCTGGTGAGACATTTATTTTGTTACTATTCACTCTTTCATTTTCTGTTTTGAAGGTTGCTAATTAAATTGCCAGAGCTGAACTACCAGATCAGAGTGAAAGCAACTATAGACAAGTAAGAAACTTAAAAGTGAAGATATTCTCTTGCTCCCTACAGAGACAACACAGGTTTTTTCAGTGGCTACCCTATCTGATTTTTAAACTGCTTTTAAAAGGAAAAGGAAAAAAATAATTTTAAAAACCCCCACCAGTTAAAAGATCAGAGTAGCACTTCTTTCTTATGTGGAAGATTTCTTACTTAAAAACGAAGTTGCTAAGTCTAATTGATGGTTTCAAATTGGAAGCAAGAATTCCATTTAAGATTTGTCTCAAGACTTAGAAAAAATTCATCAGACCTATACAAAAACTTGAAATCAAAACTGTATTGCATCACACAAAAACTTGAAATCAAAACTGTATTGCATTTATGGGATAGTTAGGTTTGAAATAGCTCCGAGCTCTCACGATGCACCATCCCCAGCCCTAGGTATCAGCTACCTCCTCCTTCTGCTTGTTATGCTTCTGCAAGCCCCTAAAAACCACCTTGACTGCAGGGACATACATGTGGGCCCACAACAGAGGGAAAACCAGTGAGGAGGGAGCAAGAGAGAAGCCAGGCCTGTTTCTCTCAGAAGCCGTGTACCATCTGATAATAAACAGCAAGATAAAATACACTACCTACATATGGCCAGATGCAAAAGTCTAAGGGGACAGTATGAATTTCAGTTCTTCAGTTTAAAAACTGGAGTTGTGGGGTTTGAGCACCAACTTTGAGCAGGCAAAATCTACCATCTCAGATATGCTTCTCAGTACAAGTTCTGTCTTACACATTTACTGATTCACAATCTGTCTCCTCTCCCCCACCCCTCTTCTCTTTTAGGAATGTTTCAACTGTAAGGTAAGACAACAAAATACCATATTTACTAAATTTTTCCAATACAGTGGTATTTGAGTACGTAACTGTCACGTCCTCCGCAGTAATCGTAGATTTGTTCTGTGTGGAACACATGTGAAAGCCATGAACATGGATGAGTCTGCAAATGGAAGCTTGTCAGTAGAATTTCGGCATTTGGTAGGTTCGACACTTTTTTACTGTTGTGGGTAGAGAAATAAAAGATTCTGTAGAAACTCTAGATGGAGAACTGTATTACTGTCAAGGCCACACATTTTCTTTCTTTGTGTACAAAAAGATTACTCCTAGAACCTTTTTATGCCATTCCATACTTCATCCATTCCATAAAATAAGACTATATATTTTCACAGAAATGACAAAGCAAATCCTGATTACCACCAGAAAACGAAAGACTAATCATGCTCAATTAAAAAGCTTCACAGAAACTGAGTTTGGTTAAAAAAACCCCAAAACACCAAACCAACAATAACAAAAAAAAAAAACAAAAAAAAAAAAAAAACAAGCAGAAAAACCCAACACACAGAACAAACAAACAAAAAACCTAAACCACACCACAATTTTCTAGGGGAGATAGAATTGAATGTTTGAAATCTATCGGAAATTAATGCCTGTGATAAAGCCTCATGAGAGACTAGAGCACTGCTTGTGTAACTTCTCTGAAAGCCCAGTGAGTCCTCCTTTCTGACTAACACTCCCTTGCCTGTGGTATTTTTGGGGCTTCACCACAGATGCAGTGCATCAGTGTAATTTTGCAAAAGGAGATTAAGATCGATGGGTTTTAGCGCACTTTTTTTTTGTGGGATACACTTGGCAAGCACCCTAATTAATGCTTTGTTATATTAACTTAGTTTCCTAAAAAGTCTTTTAAAATATCAAGACTTCTCACTGAATAGAATTTTCAAGGTGCAGCGTCAGAGTCTTCATTAGACTTCATTTGTATATTGGAAATAAAATCTTATTATAACTAAGGACGTCCTGGTTATAAATTATGTTCTTTATATGTACTTCTGTCTGTAGTTTCTCTGACACATAAATATTGCTTTGCTTTATACAGCAACCCAAAGAAATGAAAACAAGTGCTGGAAGTAAAGGAAATGAGGTTTGTGCATTTGTTTTACATGTTGTTTTTGCTTACTCTCACAAGTATTTCATATTTGATTTTATTTAAATCGAAGAGTTGTTAGATTTTTAAATATATACTAACTACAGGATCCAAATGTTAGTATAAGTATAATGAGAACTGTTTGGAACTACTCAAATTGTAATTGCATACCTGAGGTCTGTATATTGAAAAAGTTACAACAGAAGGTAGAGAGTAATAATCCAAATGCGTGCATTCCACTCAAAGGTTACCTTTTCGGTCATTTACATTTTGAAACAAAAAACAAACTAAAAAACAGATAAGCTTTTAAAGGTTTTGTTGTTGTTGAAATAATTGTTTCCTACGGAAAAGGTCCTTTAAATATATGTTCTGCTGGTCAGGTTCACAGCTAAAGTCAGGGTGTCATTATCTTTGCATCAAAGGGGTTTGCTGCCTCAGCCAGGACCAAAAACGTGCTTAATCTACTTATCCCAGCCTGGTCCTAGGTTCCCCTCTCGTGGTGACTCTGTGTATGGCACGACAGCACTAAAACCAGCATAACTGAGGGTAAAGTTGTACTAGCAAGTTAAAAAAAACCTAAAAATATATAAAAAATAAAATCACTCATATCACAGCCCAAATGGCTGTAATTATACAAGCACAAGAATTGTTTGAAGTATTCTTTAAGTACAAAGCGAAAGTATGAAGAATTTGACCAAACCTAAAGCAGAAGATGGTGTGCCCGTTTCACACACATTTCTGAACAGAACAACCCGATTAGCAAGACTGAAACTCAAGGCTCATCTCCCAATTACTTTGCTGCTTACAAAATCACTGACACCACAACAAGCAAATGCAAAAATGTAGGTTAAGAAGTGTTGGCACTCCAGTTCTGGCAGCATTTTCCTCCCACTTCTACACACTGTGCCTTTAAAACTATATAAAGCTATCATTGGGCCATGGAGAATTAGGACAGCTGAACTGTGACCTGGTTCACTGCTGATTTCCTCAAACAGAGCCTCTCCTTGGTCAAGTCAGTCTGTGAAAGTGGTTATTAGCAGAACAAGAGTTGGGATTTTCTTTGTTAACAGCAACTATAATGCTTTCAAAACTTGGTGTGTTATAGGACGTTCAGTATGCTAAAAGTGTAGTTAAATATAAATGGCCTCATTGAAAAAAAAAGTGGAAGTTCTCTATTTTAGATTTGTCCTTTCATGCAGATGTACCTTTTTGCCTAGATGATTTTTCATTGAGAAAAATTTGCTTCTGCAAAATCATAATGAGGGGAAGAAGGGTTGTTTCACCAACCCTTTTCACCTTTGTGTCAGCAATACAGGTTGAGCTGGACTGATTCAACCTGTATTAAAACATTTGAGCTCATTTGATGGATGAGTATTTCACGTAAAAGCCTTCAGGTCTAAGCTGGATTTTCCCTTTGCAAGGCAGATTTATTATTCAGATGGCTAAGGATCTCCTGTGGTCCCAATTCCTCATTTATTTGGTACCTTTTGTTGCAGTGGCCTGTACACGTCCTGGTGGAGATGCTCCATGGCAAACATAAGGCCACGAGGTCCTCTGCCAAGAAATACCTTTATTTTACATTGATTGAAAGCAGATATTTCAGTAAGGGAAAGCATTTTGATTTGCAATTTTTTTTTCTTTTTTTTTAAAGAAAAGTCTGACAAAACAAATGCATGATGGGGAGGGAAAGACCAACAACAAAGAAAACTGGAAAAGAACAAATATATTTTTATACTTGGAGTTCTGGGGATGGAAATGTATCAGATATGTAAAAAGAGATCTGTTTCCCAAGGGGCAGAGATTTGGATCTTTACAGAGCTATGCTGGTTTGTAATCAAAACGAATGCTTATACTACAAACTTTAATCAACGATGACAAACAGATTTTATTTTTTTTCCATCCAAGAAAAGCTTGGGGTTTTAATACCAGATTTACTTTGGATTAATGATTTAGGCCTCCAGTCCTTCAACTAGTACCCACAGCAAACCTGGATGAAGGCCTATTTGTCATTAAAGCTGTGGCTATATGCTTTGTTTCTAGTTTGTTTCTAGTCTGTTCAAAGTCAAATTGTAAATCATTAAGGAAACTTTAGGAAAAAGAAAGTTGGAGACAACCTTTATCAGACACACAAAATTGTCTGTTAACTCCTTGTGTGCAAGTCTGTGTTTAAAAGTACCATTTTAGAAAAAAGATTGAAGTTTAGAAGTACTGCTTTAATAATGTTAAGGGGTTCTTTCAGATTGATCAGAAAAAAATACCAGATTTCTGGACTAATTTAATGTCAGAGTTGAACAAACAAAATGTTTCCTTCACTTCCTTCTTTTCCTGTTCTGCTTATATATTTGATATGAGTTTTCTTTCCAAGTGTGACCTCAGCAGCTGGATCACTAAAAGAGTGTTAAATGCCAACTGTGCACTCACAGCTTTATAACCTCGTTGTTCCCTCAGGGCCCTCACATGGTGACCGAGGAACTGCACTCCATCAGCTTTGAAACACAGGTCTGCCTGTATGGATTGACCATGAATTTGGAAGTGAGTATTCAGGACAGGTTCTCCGGGGCAGAAGAAAAAGGCATTTTCCAGCAGTTTATAGAAGTACAACTGTGTTGGGCCACACCACAGGTCTGCCTGCCCTCGGTGAGGCCCTCAGCAGTAACCACAAGCTGACACAAGACTTCCAGAACTTCTGGAAAACAAGTCTTTGCTTTGGGAAGAAAGAGAGGCTAAAAAACCAAAGCACAGCACAGCACTAATACTTTCCTCAGCAGCATTTACACAGGGCATTCATTCTCTCCACCAGACCAGCTCTTTGCCTGTGGTGATGATTTCCAATGTCAGCCAACTGCCCAACGCATGGGCCTCTATTATTTGGTACAATCTGTCAACCAACGATCCTCAGGTATGTCCTCAGTATGCAAATAGCAACTTCCTGCATTTTCATATTTGTATTATTTGGTTACCAAATACATTAAGTATAAAAAAGATGTAATTCCCTCTTGGCCTTATTTTTGTCATGCACACCGTTATCAACATCACACTTTATTGTTGTTATCTTTATCTTTCTTTCCCTGCCCAGATATAAAACCACATGCACCCTTAGCTGTTCTTTTTGTAGCCTAAAGTAGTAGTTCATAAACTAAGGAAAGGTGACAGGCCTTCTCCACAACTTCTCTAACTTCACTAGTTTTAATTTATCTGTCTTGGATGTGGCTGACTAAAACTAGACCTGTCAGGAAATAATTCTACCAGTACAACTCCAAACCATGAAAGCAGGCATATAGGTGACTCTGTAATGTACTGAAGTGCTGCTTTCCCCCGTGGATTTTATAGGAACTTGTGCTTTCTGTGGAGAAGATTATAAATGTTAAGTAGCAACTTCTAGTGGCTCTAACCCTGAGCAAAGGCAGAATCATTCTTTCTAAGGCTCCAGCTGTCTCAGCACATATTTTAGATTCAGTCACTGTTACTGTATTTGCAGACTGTGGAATAGTGCTGTCAATGGCTCTCAGGCTTTCAGCTGGGGATTAGTGCAGTCACACACATGCTCAGAGTAGGGAAAGGGGCAGACAGTCCACCATGGTGGCAGGCCAGCTGACCAGCAGGCTGGACTGCATTATCACTCTGTGATACTCCAAAGAATTTTTGCATAGTCTTCAGTATGTCCATTGTGTGTACAATCAAAAAAAAAAAAAAAAAGAAAAAACTAAGATAAGCCAAATTATTCAACAGCACATCACCATATCAGTATGTAATGGTTTAAAGTTTCCATGCACTAAACATTAAAATATAGTGATAATACCTAGATTTTTTTTTGGACAGGATTTAAGCATATTTTCACTGTCTTTACACAGGATGCTACCAGAGGCATAGCAAGGTATTTTAGCATCCAAGATGCACACAGGAACTTGAGCCCTCTCTAGGAGTCTCGCCCTACAACCCTGCTTGGGCACCCCACTGGACCTTGCTGGGTGCCTGCAGGTGGGAGGGCCCACAGTTTGCCCCAGTGCTTCCCCACACACAAAGCTCACTTGCAACACTTCCAGATTCTGCTCAAGTACTTGCAGTCTCCTCTTAGAGCCTGATATGTATTTCATGGTTGCTATCTAAACAAAGCATTCATTCTGTTGCAGAATTTGTCTTTCTTCAACAACCCCCCTGCTGCCACTTTAAGCCAGCTCTTAGAAGTACTGAGCTGGCAATTTTCATCATACGTTGGTCGTGGACTCAATTCTGAACAGCTCAACATGCTGGCAGAGAAACTTACAGGTAACTGTGTAGAAATATACAGATTTTATTTGCTTATATTTGGGTTTCTTATATTTGGTAGCTACAGGTAGGAGCTTTAAGTACATGCTGTGGTTTAGCACCAGCTGGCAACTAAGCCCCACACAGACACCCACTCCCCCAGAGTGAGATGGGGAGAGAATTGTAAAGGTAAAGTGAGAAAACTCATGGGTCAAGACAGTTTAACATGTAAAGCAAAAGCCACACGTGCACACAAGGCTAACAAGGAATTCATTCACTACCTCCCATCTGCAGGCAAGTGTTCAGCCTGGAAATCAGGGCTGGATTCATCACACAAAGGAGTTACTTGGGAAGACAGACGCCATCACCCCAAATATCCCCTCCTTCCTCCTCCTTACCCCTAAGTTTACATGCTGAGCATGTCACCATATGGTGCAGAATATCCTTTTGGCCAGTTAGGATCAGCTGTCCTAGCTGTGTCCTCTCCCAGCTTCTCAGCACTCCCAGCCCCTTTGCTTGTGGGGACAGTTGAGAGGCAGAAAAGACCTTCACTGTAAGCCCTGGTCAGCAAGAATTAAATCCTCCCTGTATTACCAACACTCTTTCCAGCACAAATCCAAAACACACTGGCTACTGGGAAGAAAATGAACTCTACCCCAGCCAAAACCAGCACGGCATGACCTCCACTTCCAGCGCTCATATCAAAAATGCCACAAGGACATTTTTTTTTCTTTAAAGAAAAGCAGGCATCAGCTTATTCTTATCACAAAGTAATTCAACTTTCAAACTTCCAGGCTGCTCAACTGAAGGAAGAGGGCATCACAGTCACACTGAACTGTGATGTTATTTGCTTCCTTAACAATTATCTCATACATCTGAAATCAAAAGGAAGTATTTTTGCTTGCTTATGAGGTTTGGTTTGGGGTTTTTCCATTTTAAGTACCTGTCCTTGTGGGTCTGTTCATTTCTGGGACCTCACCAGAGATGCTTCACTGGTGTCAGCACAGCAAAGAGGCCCTGTAACCTCAGCAAGAGGAACTATTGACTACTCTGAGACCCAAGTGTGCCCCAGAAGGGAGAAGCCCTGGGGAAAGCTGAGAAGTCACATTTAGGCTAAAAACTGAAACTGAGCATGTAGTGTTGAAAACACCAAGTCACAGGCTACTTTAGGCAAGTATTTTCAAAAGTATTATCACCTGCTTCAAAAGAATACAGAAAACCAGATCTACAGTCCCTTAGCATGCCCCTGTCCTTCCCTCCCCAAGTCTGGATGTACTGTACTTCTCCACCCCCTCCCCCCCAACTATACAGATATCAAGCAATAATCTATTTCATAACTTCAGAATAATACATGCACCATTTGGGATTTTTTTTTTTTTTCTTTCAGGACAGCAAGTCAGTTACAATGATTATCAACTATCCTGGGCAAAGTTCTGCAAGGTACTGTTCCAAAAGCAACACTAAACTCTTATTTCTCGTAACACCCACAGCCATGCCTATCTTTGTTTCTCTGATGCTGCTGATAAGATTCCCACTTGCCATATGTGGAACTTTCAGCTCAGCACAATCATATCCCTTGTAAAAATTCAACTACGAAAAACACTTCCAGAAGCATAAAGCTTGGGATTAGGGATCTGCTTAGTTATATTGCTACACATATCAGAAACTGCCATTATAGTGTGCCTTATATATTTCTGTATATGATCAATTGAAAGTCTTACCAAAGCATGAAATGCATTTTTCATAAAGCATAAATAAGGTTTTTCATATATTTAGTTTTGACCAAAATTATTTCAAGACAGTTAATATATGCAATAACTTTGATGAAGAACAGAGAATGTATTGATAAAGAAGGATAAGCTAGTTTAGTTCATATTAACTACATTATTTAAACAAGTACAGAACCTTGGAAGGAAGTTCAACTTTCTCATCTTCTTTTCACTCAAAATATAAATTTATAACTAGGAAGAAACCACAGATGTGATTTTTATTCTCCTTGAAAAATTAGGTGCTTCCAATGCATATCTTAAAAATCAGTTGGTTTTATGTCAGGTTGAAAGAGAGATGTTACTCAAAACCACAGCTCAAATTGTCATTCTCATTTGAGCAAAGCAGCTTATTCTTAAGAAACTGAAAAGAAACTGTCATGTGAACGTTGGGTAAAATCACTCTCACGATTCTCCTCTCATGTGTGTTGGTTTTGTATTTTGTGGTTGTTTTTTAACTGTTAGGAACATTTGCCTGGGAAGTCTTTTACCTTTTGGGTTTGGCTTGAAGCAATCCTGGACTTGATTAAAAAACACATTCTTCCTCTTTGGATTGATGGGTGAGCAACAAGGGAACTGCTGTATATTGATCTCTCTCCACATTTTCTCTGTCCTTTACTCATCTCAGTTTTAGCCATGCAGAGGAGTATTTGCAATGAGTTTAACACTTCTGTCTCCCTTCTCGAATTCGTAACTTTTGGAAATTGCTGCCAAAGGAGAACAACATGGGATCTCTTAGAAATGCAGGTTTAGATCTATTCTTCAGTTCTGTCTATGCAATCAAGTACTGGGATAAATTTCACCAGGCTTCATAGTACTTTAAGCTCAGTGCCAATACTCTATGTGTAAATCACACAAAGCTTTGGTCATAGTCCCCAGGATTATGAAGCTTTGTTACCAGGTTTTGAACACCTGTATAAAGTCTGGCCAGACCAAGGCCAGGCTGGATAGTTTTAAGCAACCTGGTCTGGTGAAAGATGTCCCTGTCCACAGCAAGGGGTTTGAAACCAGGTGAACTTTAAGGTCCCTTCCAACCTAGGCCCTTCTATGATTCTATACATTGCACAGATCAAAGTCTGTATTTTTTATCAGAAGTAAACTCATGATTTCCTGTTCTACCTCAGGTACGTAATGGGATTTGTAAGCAAAGAAAAGGAACGAATTCTGCTGAAAGACAAGACACCAGGAACATTTTTATTAAGGTTTAGTGAGAGCAATCTGGGTGGAATTACCTTTACTTGGGTGGATCAGCTAGAAAATGGTAAGTATAATTAAAAGAAAAAAAGCAAGCCAACAACTAAACCAAAATCAAACCAAACTCTGTAATATACCTCCAACACAGGAGTCAAGTTTTGTTTGGTTTGAAAGCAAAATTCACATGTATCATACCATAGTATGGTTTTGGACAAGATACAAGTATCATAATTTCTCAAACACAAACCAAAACTCTGACATTCTACCTCTGAGCTCTTTATATTAACAAAGCTCTCTATGAGGTGTACCTGCAAACTGCAGGCTTTAGATTTGCTTCCAAATATGAAGAAATTAAATATTGAAAGATACTAACGTAGATAAGAACAGGTAAAGCCTATGCAAGTGTAAACCTCAAAAGAAGGGCAGAAATGTGTCCCAGCTGCAGTTGCTCATCTACAGGTTATGGTGCCTTTGTGTTTTTGCAGGAGATGTAACATTTCATTCGGTGGAGCCCTATAACAAAGGTCGCTTATCTGCCCTGCCTTTTGCCGACATACTGCGCGATTACAAAGTTATCATGGCAGACAACGTTCCTGAAAACCCCCTGAAGTACCTGTATCCAGATATCCCCAAAGATAAGGCCTTTGGCAAACACTACAGCTGTCAGCCAAACGAAGGTTAGGCTCCCCTTCTCTATTTAGCCTTTCTGCACAGCAGCTGCAAAGTCAAGAGGCAATTTGAGGACTGTAGGGAGAGAACAGATCAAGATGCCTCCTTTAATAATCATCTTCAAGAGAACTGTTTTAACATGTGTCTGTCATTTAGACAGCTTCATTTTGCAAATACATCCCTGGTTAGAGGTTACAGTAGAGGTGATGACAATATTTAAAAGAAGCTAAGAAATGGATTTTTTTTCCCTGACTGATGCATCACAAAATTCAGTGCTTGGGTGTTCAATGGAGAGGAAACTGCAAAGTCATCCCGCTTATTGGCTTCATAGTTGTGTTACACGGCAGCATGCTGTCTCTTTAATTTCAAGAAAACTCAGTATTTCCCAAACAGCTTGGAAGCCCTACTTTGTTTCATATCATGCAAAGTTTCATATCATGCAGCCTAAAACAAAGGCTGTTTATCTGCACCAGCTTTTCCCAATACAGTGCACAACTACAAAGTTATTATGGCAGACACTGTTCCTGAAAACCCCTGGCAACTGCACTGGAAAATGCAAAAGGGCTAAACAAGGATGGTTCCAAATATGTTCAGGCCCACGTTCTTTTTTGTCCAAGTTACAAATCAGCTCATTCTCACTTAAAGAAAGCCCTCAGAGCCTTAATTTTTTAACAGATAAAGCACATTCTTTTAGTCTTTCAGTATCAAAGGTTACAATTCCATTTGAACTCAAATTCCTACACAACTCAAAAACATTTGGAGGCTACAGTATTTTTCTCCCTCTTCATCTTAACTCAGTGGACTTTGCCTAATGCTCCAATTCTCTAAAATCTTACATATATGCCTAGTTTCGTGCAAAAGGCATTGCTGAAGCTGTATCTGTAGAGACAGAGTTCCAAGCATTTGCAGAACTGAAATCTGCAGGCTCAGAGTACCAAACTTAAAGAATTGTATATTTGCTTTGAAGGCCTAACGAAATCTCTTTCATCAGTTGCAGTATTATATTGTGATTCATATCAAGGGAGCACAGGCAATTCTGTGACTAAGACCTGAACCCGAGGACTAATCTCAGGAATTCCCCTCACTTTTATGGCTATTTATTTATGCAGGGACTTTTAAATTTATTATTGTCTGCAGCACTTCAAGCAAATCATCAAATTCAAATAGATAATAAAATGACAATATTTAATTTCTCTACTATTTATTCTAGTCTCAAAGCCCTCGGATGGAGGAGGGAAAGGTTATGTTCCTTCTGTATTTATCCCAGTCTCTAAAATGTAAGTATCCTCCCAGGTGTGTTACACTTCAGGTGTTATTTTCATTTCATTTACATCCCATTTCAGAGTTTCCTCTGCCTCTTCCCCCAAACTACTTGAAAATAATTTGGCATGGACTGCTAAAGACAAGAAAGGGAAGTAAAGGACTTCACCTGTACAGTACTTTTTCCCATTCATGGAGCAAACCATTTATAAAAATTGAATGTAGATTTTATGATACTCTGATCTACTTTTCTTTTACTGTCTCTTTTTTTCTCCAGCAGCTGATATGAGGGCCAAGGAAAGAGAGGATAAACCTGACTGTCTCCTACAGTTTTAAGTGTATACCAGGTTGTTGGCATGAGCTTACAGGGCCACCAGCAAGACTGAGTACAGGGTTACCAAACTTAAAAAACATTCACCACACTCCACTGATATACGTAAAGTTAGAGGGAATTAAGTGTTTTCCAACATTATTTTTGTATATTTTTTGTTTGCTTTTTTTTTCTTTTTAGCTTAAATGACTCTACAGAACCACATTCTCCATCAGATCTTCTTCCAATGTCTCCAAGTGTTTATGCTGTGCTGAGAGAACACCTGAGTCCCACAGCCATTGAAACTGCTGTAAGTTGTAAACTTTCCCATTCATAAGTGAATATTAAGCAAACAGGATACAGCATAGATGCTGGTTAATAAAAGGCTGCTTGCACAACGATGAAAGAATCAGAGCTCTTTCATCACTTGCTGCATTACATTCTGAAACAATGGTGCAGACATTTCCTGTTCTAAATGGTGCAGGATACTGCAAGCATCGTGAAAGCACTGGAATTGCCTGACATGCTGGCTAGTGAATCATGAATGTCAGAACACAAAGATCCCAGAGCTCTTGCACAAATGAAGGCTTTGCACTGACAAATACATGCCACTTATACTAACTCTCTGGACAGCACGAAGGCCTGGACTTGCTCAGGGGAGCTGCCCAAGGAACATACTCATTTCCAATTCAGCAAACTTGCACAACTTTTTCACACTGCAAGATTTTACATGGGGTGAACTTGTGCAAAATTAAAAGTCAACTAAAAGACTCTCAGCAAAGAAAGGTAATATTAACTTAGTATATAGAAAGATTAGGAAAATACTCTATGATCATCATATTTAAAAAAATATTTCCTCTTTTCCTTATTGACTAGAAATGATGTTCTGAATCATCATGGCTCAGTCCTTAGAGCAATGATGTATAACCAGGTGGGGATTTGTCCAGCAGACTTTTCTCAGGGAACACAGCAGTGGTTTGGCTCTAGAAGCTTTAGAAGAAAATCTCCTTTTTTAATACTAGCCCTTAACTTTCTGTATGTTCAATGATTTATGATCTTAAAATGGTTGTGTATTTTAAAGCCTGCCAACTCCCCTTCAAATGCCTCTCTGTAAACACTTCTCCTTACCCACAAACAGAACAAAACTAAACCAGAGTCCTGACTGTCAGTGATTAGAAGTACAGTTAAAATTTACATACAAATAGATGAGTTCTTTAATACAGCAACCTGAAGATCCACTCAAGAGCAAGATATCTTTTATAATTCTTCAATTTTTTCTCCAACAGCACTTGTAACAAACTAGTTCTTTAGCTGAAAACAAAATAACCAACCTGAATTAAAATTCTGCATTAAAACCTACCCCACCCCATCCAAGACATGTCCCCACTCATTTCTGTTTTGGTTTATAACCTGTGGAAATGGCTCTGACCTCCTCAACTGCACTTATGAATTATGCATGCATTTGCTTTCCTGAAGTTTCATCAGAGTAAAGAATAGTTGGATTCACTTTCGTTTAACATCACCCTCCAAACATTTTTGGTTTCTTCTTGCATGCACAGTGAATCTCAAACCAGCTCTGTTCAGAGCTTCAAAATATGCTGTGACCATGGCCATTGTTGAGGGTCATAACCTCACAAAAAGAATGTGCCTGGTAGCAAACTGCAAGTGTTATATACAATTTTAAAGGTACCAAGAGGAGTGGTTCAGTGCTGCTAGATAGTGATATTTCTGTAGGCTCTTACTAGACATGTTTTCAAGTTTTGCTATAAATTGCATGAGAAAAATAGTTTTAGAAGATTTTTAAAGAATTCCTTCCTTCCATTTTCCATTCAATTTACCTTGCTAAATGGAAATGAGGAAAATATGGAGGTTTTTTCTTTATCAAATTCACACAACAATCTACCCTGCTGAAGAGCTGACTTAGTACAGCAAGCAGACAATCTGCACTATTAAAACAATACTTTTTCTCCATGAAATGCCAATAAAAAAAGCATTGTGTGAGATGCAGAAAACAAGAGTGAAATCTGCAGCAGGACAAAACATCCTACAACTGAGTAACTCAGTCTTAGCAAGATATACTTCCTGCAGTCTTGCTGAACTCCCTTCTATTCCCCCCCAGTCCAGCTTCCCTTACCCATCAAAACAACAAGACTCCAGGAAGAACCCTGCAATACATATCCACAGGCTGCAAGAACCACAAAGTTCATACAAAAATAAATACAATGCTTATTCTTATTGCAACTGTTTCCTACACGGTGTTTTCTAAAGAGCATTCCTCTATTTTATAAACAACTAGAAACAGGATTTTCAGATCCTTATCAGGTTGTATGACATTGTCAAAGTGACTCTGCAGTTACCTTAAGCCAGAGAAGGTTTCATCTGCAGTTTCTTTTGAATGAACAGCTGTGAGTGCCATGAGACTAATCTTTTCCTTCTTTTCTTCTAGCTGAGTTCTCCTTACTCAACTGACTGAAGTGCACATACTGGAAATATCAGTAATTGTGTGAACATTGGATGGGTTAAAGAAGTCATTTTTTTTCCTGTCACCTCTGAAAGTCAGCTTTTCCCGGAAACCATTAACATTATTCTCAGGCCTCTTTCAACAGCACATAAACAAGGAATTTTCTCCCTAGGGATTCCAACAGCCTTTTGCAAGTCAGATTTGCTGTTGTCACTGAAAAAAGAGCAAATCCTTTCTGGCTTGGGAGTTACTTGACTTCAGTGGGGTCCCAGCAGAGATAAACTTTACTTGCTAATTTAATTTCCATAGAATCGCTGTATATATGAGAGCATAAGAACAAGATGTTTTGCTTCTGAAGATAGCGTATAAAGATAACTAAAGACATTAAAGTGTTTGGAGAAATTAGGATTTATTATGTTAAATACTTTCTGCTTAATCATAATCTTGTAGACCACTGATTTAGGTACTATTTCCAAGCAAAGATTCTTGTTCCCCTGACTTTGAATGTTCCAAAGGTGTCTGGGGTTTGCTTTTCTCCCAAGATTAATTGCCTTCAGCACAGATTTTTATCTGACACCACAGCAGAAGTTGTGGAAGGCAGGTAGGCAAGGCTGGTGAGAGAAGGGAGTTCCAGAGAGGAAGCAGATATAAAACTCATGGTGTTAAAAAGGCTGTCTCCATTTCACCACTGGAAGAGAGTAAAACTTCCCCCTCTCACAAAAGAGTAGCAGAAGTAAATCTGTTTGGGCAGGAGGCACTCAGATACTCCAGCAAATACTGTCAGAAATTCTACAAATAAAAAATCCTGATCTGACACAGTTTGGACGCTAATTGGTCAATGGCAACAGGGAAGCAGTTTTAAAAAACAGTTACTGAAGAGCTGCAGCATTTGCTGACCACCTGGAAACTTGTGGTGCATGACAGAATATTACATTCCTGTCACAGGCTCACTTAATAAGACAACTAGATTTTGTAAAAAAGGTAAATTGTCCTCTTTAAATACTCTTTTTTTTTTTCTTTCAGGCATGTTTACTGCTGAGTTTGGGTTGTTTGGTTTTGTTGTTTTAGTTTTATTTCCCCTGGTGTTATCCCTAAAATCTCTGTTAATAGAATAATAAACAGGAAACTCCAAGGCCACTGTATTTCACAAATGCAGGCTCAATCATGATCCAAGTCTTGCCCTCAGAATACATGGTTAATGCATGCAAAGTTCTTAAAACACAAACTCTTGAACATTTGCACCTTACTCCTTTCTCTAGCACGTATAAATGAGACTTCTGCGATGAAAACATAACCTCCTTGAATCAGTATGACATGGATTTTACTTTCATTTCTCCTTTCATCCATGCTATTTACATTAGTTGAAAGCAAGTAAGGGGAAACGAAGTAATGAGGTATTTTTGTGATACATGGAAGTAGATTTCAAAGAAACAAACACATCTCTGTTCATTACACTGAGTGATTCAAAGCAAGCTGCACCTAAGTTCAGCAGGCATCACGTATAAAATAAAAAACAACAAGCAATTCTATATATAGCTTGGTAATATCTGTAATTTATATAACCAGCATGAATAAAATCAGATTTTGGCTTCAAGTTGCATACCTGGACCTCAGTGGATTTTTTTCAAGGCACAAGAAAAACAGTCTTGCTGCTTTTTGATTGACCTTAAGCTGAGCTACAGACAGTAACAGACTTCTAAAGCAGAAAACATGATCTCCCCTGACATCAGCTTGCCTTTGAGGAGACATCAGCTACTTGCAATGTCCCCTGACATTGCATGCCTTTTCATTCTAACATCTTCTCACAATCTTAATACAAACAAAATGGGGGATACCTTTTATTTTTGACCATCTAAAGTTCACAAGAAGTACTGTAAGAAAAGATCAGACATGGCATGAGAACAGTCTCCTTTTTCTTTCTTCCCTGCTCTCCATGCAAGGCAACCCTTCAAGACTCTCAAGTGTTAACTTCAGCCCAATACAACTGGTGGTTCTGAACAGCATCACGGATCAGGTTCTGGCATGACAGTTCCTGCTGTTGCTTCAGAACAGATTTCTGCAGAGGGTAGGCTTAACATTTTGTTGAAAAGATGTGCCTTGAAATCATTTCACTGCTTTAAAAGAACACTGGAATAATTATCTGTAGGATGAATACATACAACAGCCAAGCCTCTTTCCATTAAAAAAGTGAGAATTTTGTCCTTACGCCACAATAAATAAGAACACAGCTCTCCAGTGAAACGATGGTGTGGAGGAAACAAACAAAAGAAGAAGGGGTGCCGAGATACTACCAGAAAAAAACCAAAACATCTGGTTTTAAGTACTTCTACTAACTATGCTTGTGCTTTCGCTGTTTTGCAACAGCAAAGTAAAAAAATGTGATCGTTTTGTGCTTTGTCTTGGTTCGTCACTGTAACGATACTAATTAAAAAACAAAAGCTGTCAGTTACCTTCTTCCATTGCTTTTATTCATAGCCATGCTTATAAATCTACTACTCCCTAGTATTTCATGCCACGAAGTTTACCCAACAGACCTCCTATTTCTTTCTTTCATGGAGTAAGACCTGCCTCCTCCATCTGAGGAGGGAGGGGGCACAGAGTACCCTGGAGACCCGCAGCAAAGCCCGGATTTCATCATCCCGGTCTTTATCGGCTTCAAACACCAGACAAAAGCCGAAAAGGCTACGCTGGACCAAGAGACAGCGACAGTGTCCCTGCGAGCAGGGCTTACAAGAAAAGAAAATAAATGGGAAGGGAAACAAGGCTCAGCCGCCTACAATTTATCGGCGCCTGGGCTGGCAGAGCGGGCTGGAGCGGCCGAGCCAGGAGCCGCAGCTGCCGCGCAGCCGGCCCGGCCCGACCCGGCCGCCCTCAGGGCCCCGCGCTGGTTTCGCTTTCGCCTTCACCGCCCCGCAGGCTTTCCCAGAAGTCACGTGACGCGGCGGCTGCCCGGGAACGCCCCGGTTCGCCCCCGCGCATGCGCACTCGGGCGCGCGGCTCCCCGAGCGCGGCCGGCACCGCGGCAGCGCTGAGCCGGACCCCAGGTGAGGGGAGCGGGCGTGAGGGGCCGGGGGATGGCGCCGGCACTGCCCGCGCCTCGGGGGCTGGCAGGGTGAATGCCCGGTGTAACTAAAGCTGTCGCTCGCTCAGACTGCCCCTGCCCGCGGGACACCCTCCGAGCTTTGCGCTTTGCGCCTGGGGAAACAGGAGGTGTCTCCTAGCGGAGAGCTTCCTGGCAGGGACATGCCTTCTCTTCTGTCGCCTGTTGCATCCGCGCTCAAGTCCAGCTGTTTGCTCGCTCTCCTCTACAGCTCACACTCTCCGACGCCTCTCCAGACCTGCCCTGACCGGGAGCGCTCGAAGCGGACCGCTGTCCCCAGCGCGGCGCTGACGCCGATCCCGCCGATCCCGCGCCTCCGGCATCGCTGGGCAGCCTCTGCTGAACAGGTGCGGTGCTCCCACCCGCGGGGCTGAGCCGGCCGGCAGCGGGGCAAACGCGGGCACGGAGCCGGCCGAGGGCAGGGACGGCTGCCCGTGCCCTTTGCTCCCGAGCCCCGCCGCGCGGATCGGCCGCGATCCCCCGCGAATGGCAGGACAGGAGGTAGAGAAGGGCCAGGAAGGAGTCCTGGGGTGCATCGGGGGGCCAGCAGGTCGAGAGGGGTGATGGGCCACCTCTGCTCAGCCCTAGTAAGGCACATCTGGAGTGCTGGGTCCAGGTCTGGGCTCCTCGGTACAAAAAGCACAAGGAGCTACTGGAGAGGGTCCAGCAGAGGTCAGAAAGGTGATGAGGGATCTGGAGCACTTTCTTACAGGGAGAGGCTGTGGGAGCTGAGCCTGTTTAGTCTGGAGTAAAGAAGACTGAGAGGGGATCTCATTAATGCATGTAAATAATCTCAAAGGCGGGTGCCAAGAGAATGGTGCCAGACTCTTTTCAGTGGTGCCCAGCGACAGGATGAGGAGCAGGGACCACAAACTAAAACATAACAAGTTCCACCTCAGCATGAGGAAGAACTTCTTTTCACTGAGGGTGGCAGAGCACTGAAACAGGCTGCTCAGGGAGGTCGTGGAGTCTTCCCTCTGGGACTGCTACAGCACACTCAAATGCTGTGTTAGCTGTAATCTGAAAAGCACACACATCAAAACCCTCACTTTAAACATAACATTTTTCATTCCTTTGCTTCTCACACCTAGGACACGCCACTCAGGAGCCGAGGGCACTGGCATATAAAAACTAAAGGATTTGGTAGGAAGGGGCATAGAAGATAGTCCTTCACCCTGATGCTGCCCTGTTCTCTTGGATGGGTTTTACAGGCAGCCATTAAAAAACAATGATGTGAGTGGGTTTGCATCTCACCACCCGTATTCTCAGCCTGGGCTGTTCCTTGGACGTATCTTTATATGCCATTTCCACTACAAGCTGATTACCTGCAGCTTAGAAGGCTAGGTGATCTGCTTCCAGAGACCATACATCAGAGCTAAAGCCACTCTCACAAAAGTGTTAGGACTGAGAGAAGCCGTTCTGTACAGTCTTAGTTCATTTAAGCACTCTGTATCTGCTGCACAGGTTACTTGAATTTAGCCTGCAAATATGATCATGAGAACTAAAACACATAGAAAAAACCATCTTTCCCGTACTTCTCCATTTAAAGTGACTTGAGATGTAGTCCATTTACAGAACAGGCAAATGTGGACACAAATAGCAACTGAAAATGGTTACTTAGAGGGGTCTCTAATTTTTCACTCACTCTTCATGATGGGCAATACATCTGCACAAATAAAAGGTGATACTTCATCACATTCAGGATCTCAATTTTGCAGAGTACAGGTATCAAACACACAGGTCCTCATTCCCATATCTGCTAAGCAGGAGAGCAGTAACACTAGCACTACCCTAAATGCCATGAAAATGGGTTCAGAGGAAAAGAAAAAAAGAAAGCACCACACAGCTACTCACTCACTTCCCCTCCTCCCTACATGGTGGGATGGGGAGAGAATCAGAAAGGTAAAAGTGAGGAACATTATGGGCTGAGATAAAGACAGTTTAACAGGTAGAGTGAAAGCCATGTACACAAGCAAAGCAAAAGGCAGGTGTTCAGCCATCCCAGGAAAGCCAGGCTCCATCAGGCCTAACAGTGCCTTGGGGAGACCAGCACCATCATGCAAAATGTCCCCCTGTCCTCCTTCTCCTTCCCCCAGTGCTGTGAGCTTAATGCCACAAGGTCTGGAATGTCCCTTTGGTCAGCTGGGGTCAGCTGTGTCCCCTCCCAACTCCTTGTGCACCCCCAGCCTCCTCACGGGTGGGGTGGGGTGAGGAGCAGAAAGGGCCTTGATGCTGTGTAAGCCCTGCTCAGCTGTAACAAAAACATCCCTGTATTACCAGCACTGTAAACAGCCCCACACTAGCTACTGTGAACAAAATAAACTTTATCCCAGCCAAAATCAGCACATCCTCCAATTTTTTCAATGTTCATGAAAACTTTAAATTAGTTATTTTTTACCAGTTCAGTCCAAATACTACTTAAACATTTACACTGACTTTTTTTCCCACTCCTTCCTCAGAATGTCTCAGTGGTATCAGCTACAGCAACTTGATTCCAAGTTTTTGGAGCAAGTTCACCAGCTATATGATGACAGCTTTCCTATGGAGATCAGGCAGTACCTGGCACAGTGGCTGGAAAACCAGGATTGGTAAGCCCAGAAATGAATTAGGTTTTGGGTTGTGTGATAAGCAATGCCCTCAGACATGCAGTTACAGGCAGCAGCAGAATGCTGGGGAAGCAAGCTGCTAGGTGATCCTTTGCTGGTAGGGTGCTTCAATAGCTGTGTGGGTGCTCCAGCCTGTGTTCCTGCCTCTCCCCAGGGCTTTCTAGAGGGGCCTGATACCTGGAGTAAGTGTCCTTGCTCATAATATTCTCAGTGGTCTAGAGTAAAAGTGGCTGTTTTAAGACCAATTGGTTACTACCTTGGTAGCATCAGTCTCTCACTCTTCAAAGACTCTGAACTTCTGCCAGACTTTCTGTGGAGTGTCTTCTCTTTGAGGAGTGTCACAACATGCACATGCATCAGGGTCACTTCTAGGTTCCTTATGTGCATGGAATGATTAAATGAGTTTGAACAGAATGTGGCAAAAATAATAGAGAAACAACATTTCTGTATCAAGGAAAGTAAAGTCACAGTTAAGAGAATGAAACTGGCTTACATTTGAAGGTTATTCTCAGTGCTTGCATATTCTACAACGAGTTGGGGATTAAAAATCAAGTACACCTGTATGTATTTCTTGGCTCCTGTATTGGAAGTGTATTTAACCCAAGCATGCTTTAAATGATTCTAGGGAACACGCGGCCAACAATGTATCATTTGCTACACTGTTATTCCATGAGCTGCTGTCACAGCTTGATGATCAATTTAGTAGATTCTTGATAGAAAACAACTTTTTGCTGCAGCACAACATAAGGAAGAGCAAACGTAATCTTCAGGTACGCCTGGGTTCTATATCTATACATTTGCTTGATTTGCTTCAGTGCAATTGGATGCCTCTAAGCAACTACCCTGCTGTGAGGGATTTCACAGAGGATGTGTGAGAATCCTGATTTAAAAGCCAGAATTCAAGTGTTGCTCCATTTTTGTTTTGATTGGCTACAGTTAGAAAGTTACAGTTTAATTATCATCACAGTTACAGTTTGAGAACTCTAGGAAAAAGAAAACTTCCCAGGGTAGCACCATCCTGAGCAGGGCAGTCCTCAAGCCACAGCACATTTCAGCTTTGTGTGCAGGTAAAACAATAAGGTGGAATTTGCATCCAGCCTGGACTGTGTGTTAAGCCAGCAGCCATACCAAGGTGTGGGAGGGTGGCTCTTGAGGGATGAGCTCTCTACAGCTGTAGGGTAGTATCCCACGTCTCCCAGGAATGTCTCTGACCCTTTCCTGTTGTTTTGTGCCACTCCTGTCTCTTCGTATGCCAGTGAACTACAATGGAAACTCACTCTTGGAGCTGGTTGTGGCCGTCACACCCTGTAATCCCATGGCAGGCTATGACCAGAGCGTTCCCTGAGGCTCACGCACGGGTCATACCCTAATTTTTTTGCCAGTCTGAAAGTTACTGAAGGACAAGAAATTATGTGTATGGACTTTAACAATAGACTGTGTCTGTAATGCTAGGATAACTTCCAAGAAGACCCAATACACATGGCAATGATCATCCACAACTGTCTGAAAGAAGAGAGGAAAATACTGAACTGTGCCCAGGCGTCCAATGAGGTAACAGTCATGAAATGTCTGCTGCAGTTGTATCTTCCCTTGCCTATTATTTGGGACAAGGGAAGTGGATGAAGACTGGCAGGGGAAACAGGCTATCCTCTCTCTGCCCAATAAGAGCTTACTTAAAAAAGAGGAGACTGAGCACTGATATGTACCAGCTGGAGAATGCTAATTTGAACCAGCTGGACAGCATGGCTGTTTTTTCTGCTGAATGAAGCATTTGGAGGATAAATGGCCAGGAAGTAATTTTTATTCCTTGAGTGAGGTAAAAGCTATGCTGGTTGTTTTAATGCTTCTGTAGTACGAGGTAGCCTAATGTGTCAATTGGATTTTTTTTTAATAATTAATCCTTAACGCATATCTAGTAAGATTTTAGATTCATTCTTCTGCATTTTACTCCCCAGTTTACTCTATTAAGCAGCTGAGCCTGCTTCTTTGGACTATCTCTGGTAAAATGATGCTTCATTCTCCTTCCCAGTTGTCTCCAAGTATTTCTTTCGATTTTTTGCTGGTGTTTTGGGGTGTTTTTTTAGTGAAGCCCTTTTCTTTCTTCTGAGTTACAGGTAAAGCCATATCTTCTCCATCATCTGTTCTCTAGCTTCTCACCTTTTTTTTATCTCCTTTGCAAGAACTGTTTTGCAATAAAAATTCTGCAGTTGGGAAAGGCATGCAAAATATATAGATAGCTGTAATCCAGTTACGTAGAAATAAAGTGATGAGTGAGCAAGCATGTTAATTTCCAATACTGAGATACCTCAGTTTATAGCAAGGCTTTGAGTGTGCAGCGTGGGAAAAGCACTTGGGCAGGGGCTTTCAACAAGGGGCCCTTTGCAACAGTGTCCAGAGCAGCTGCTCTAAAAGTGTGACTCTGACACTGCCCCTGTAGCTGCAGCACAGCTGTTCAGTCCTGGCACATGACATAAAGCACTTGCTGCTGCCTTTCCAGTATGCAATAAATGGGGTCATCAAAAAAGGAAAGGGAATTACAGAATGGTTTGTAGTGGGAGGGATTTTACAGATCATCTACCTTCCTCTAGATTGGGTTGCTCAAAGCCCAGTCCAGCTTGGCCATCACTTCCGTCACTGACTTAAATCCATGATGGGGGACCTTTGGCAGTTTACTAAAATAAATACTTCATTTCTTTCAAATTCACCTGAATTTGATTTTTTTAATTCTACAAAATTTTAGTATGATTCATCAGAACAAGCCATACTTCCTCAGGTTGTTTGTCAACAAATGCCACTAATTTACATTCATGAAAAATTATGGGTCACTATTTTGACTTGTTCTGCTTCTTCCCTCAGATGGAAGTAGGGAGTGTACAGAACACTGCAACTGGGATGCCAGACAAACAGAAGGAGCTTGATGCCAAAGTTAGGGCTGTAAAAAGCAGTGTTACAGTAAGTATAAAATAACTTTCCTCAGTAGTGTTTGTTGATTCGCAGATGTTGAAAATTAGACTTGATAAAATGACAAATAAAAGTAAGGTAGTAAGGGTTTTCAAGTCTATAAACCAGGGATTGCCTGAACACAGGAAATACCTTGTACCTTAACTTTAACAAGAAAAGCATTTTACCCATCTGAAATACTAGCAATGGAGGGAAAAAAAACCCTCTTAAATCATAACTGACCAGTTTGTTGCTAACTAGATGTACTTTTTTAGCATATAGATGTTTATCATAATAAATACAGTCACAACAGAAAGCTTTTCTCCAAACAGTACATAAGAACTTGAAAGTTTAAAATGCTATGTGCTGTTCCAAGTTTTCCCACTGAAGCCTAGGTTCTCCTAAACTCTGTGAACTTACGTGGCTTGACCACAAGGGCATTTCCATACTTTATAATTAACAGATTTCAGTTAATTGAGAAGGAGGAAGGGTGAATAGAAGGTCATGAAATGTAGAAATATTTCCAGTTAAGGAGTCCCAGGAACAGGCATTGCTACAAAACTGGACTTCATGTCTGTCAGGGCTGGTAGCAGGCAGTTCCTAATCAGATGAAGTCTTGCATTACTTAAAAATATTAAATAATTGTGGCCACCCTCACTCGTGGATTACAGGATGTGGAACAGGACATCAAGACATTAGAGGACATGCAAGATGAATATGACTTCAAATGTAAGACCCTGCAGAGCAGAGGTGAGTAATTTTTCCAGGACATCCCCTATTGTATATAGTTTGTCAGAGTAAACTGCTCTTTATGCCAGGGCACTGAGCCTAATGATACACAGCCAAACTTACTGGTAATGTTCCTTGTTGATTAACTCTGCTTCACACTGAAACCTAAATTTCTGCATCTGTCTTTTGTTCCAGGTAAGAGTCTCCTTGCTAACACCACATTCCTTTGCCCTTTACATCCCTTTGCCACTAGAAGAAGCAAACCCTGGAGGCTCTGTGACCATTCAGCCATACACTTAATTAGCAATGTTTCACAAATGCCAAACCAGCTTTAGGTTTTGTAGGCTCTTGTGTACCATGGGAAACACGCAGAGTCCACACTGGTTTCATTATACAGCTCTGTCTCTCTTGTCAAGTTCTTTGTTCTAGAAAAGGCTTTCGTTTCCAACACAGCTTAGCAGAGCTGACTATCCCTCAGAACAGGAACATGTTCAGAAGGTACTAAGGGAAGCACTGAGCCACAATCTTGATTTTTGTATGTGTCCCCTTCTCACCTCAGCATTTCCCCCACCCATCATTCAGCACTCCTTCAGCCTCACATTCACAATTTGGATTTATTTTACAGAACATGAGTCCAATAATATGTCTCAGGAGGAATATAAGAAAGAACAGCTGAATCTCCAGCACATGTTCTTATCACTGGACTGCAAGAGAAAGGTAGTGTTCAAGTTTTCTTTCAGAAGTCAGTAGCTCTTCATCTTTAGCACATGTTCATTTTCATTGAATTGACATAAATTAGGAGTAGGAGAGTTTTTTTAATATGTCAGTTGAACTGAGATATTTGCAGAGTTCTGCGAAGCCAAATGAGCACTAGCTAAAACAGTACTTAGCTCTCCTGTATGAAGTATTTCTAATAAACAGGGTAATCTCATATTCTCTGTAGGAGGTGGTGAATAAGATAGTGCAGCTTCTGCAGAGCACAGAGCACACACAGGCTGCCCTTATTAATGATGAGCTGGTGGAGTGGAAGCACAGGCAACAGACAGCATGCATTGGTGGGCCACCCAATGCCTGCCTCGACCAGCTGCAGAACTGGTAAGTCTTTTGTAAGACCACATTTAAAACGTGTTATGCAGGACCACCACATCTAGGAAATATACTGATTATTTATATTACCCATTTTCATTCCATCTTAGCATAACTACATTCATTTTATTACCCCACCAGATTTCCATTGAGCACAGAGCATACTCCAGGCACTGCCACATCCTCAGGGACAGTCACCTGGCTGGTGCCTCTGCATTAGTGTAATATAAAAATGTGCTGAGAGTAATAAGATCGTGTCAATTGTAGGTTCACCATTGTTGCTGAAAGTCTACAGCAAGTTCGTCAGCAGCTCAAGAAGCTTGAGGAACTGGAACAGAAGTTTACCTACGACCCTGATCCCATCACAAAAAATAAACAATTTCTACAGGACCTAACACACAAGCTTTTCCAACAACTCATCCAAAGGTAATAGACCATAAGGATCTTTTGGTGTTACCATGAATAAATAGATGAAGAGCACCTTCCCTACTGTTCCCTCAGTATTTCCTGCATACTATTTTTTCATTTTCCAAGGTTTTCCTAAGTTTGTCAAACATTAAACTGAATTACTGATTTTGAGATTTCCCCTGTCTGGGTTTTGCACAGGTTCAGACCTATGGAAAGGGTTTGTGCTCATTATTGAAGTCAGCAGGAGCTTTGCTGCAGTATACATTGATTACAGAGTCAAACTCCCTCTCTGTTAGTCCACTTCTCACTCCAAGCTTCAACCTTGCAAAGTTCAAGTGAAGAGAGGCAAGAAACAGTCTCCATCAAGCTCTCCCCAAGATACACACTAGATTCTCCAATCCTAGATACACACTAGATACACACTAGATACACACTAGATTCTCCAATCCTTTGTCACTGGACACATCATCTTTGCCTCCAGCACGGGGAGGCCAGCCCTGCCTCTGTACCACCTTTATGATGCAAGTTACTGTAGCTGGTAGTTGCCTCACATAAGATCAGAGACCTATTCTGTAAACACACAGTAGACAAAAATTTGGGGTGTATCAAAACAGGTTAGGCCGAGAAATTTGTTTTATTGGGTTAGCTGACCCTCATCAAATTCCCTGCTAGTATCCATCCCTTGGGCATGTGTTGTTCCACAGCACTGTCACTGTTAGAATTCAGGAAGCCCTGGGAATGGCAAACCAAGCAACACTCCTCACTTGTACCATGCTAACTACAGCACAGTGTTTCCTTGCTTCCCTGTTTGGTTTCAGGGAAGTGTGATGTAGCAGTCTCCCTCCACAAGCTATCAATGTATTGCAGAAAAGCCAACACTTACAAAGTCACCATTTCTAGCCCCATTGTAACAATTGAAAGGAACTGATTCACACACCTCTGTGTAGATTGAAACTGAGTGAATAAGTGTATGGTATTACCAGTAAATCAACATTCTTAAAAGTTCACTTCTATGTGGTTTCTTATTTAAGAGCAGCACAGATAAATCATAGTGTCTTTAACCTGTTCTTCCCATAGCTCCTTTGTGGTAGAGAGGCAGCCTTGCATGCCAACACATCCTCAGAGGCCACTGGTCCTGAAGACAGGAGTGCAGTTTACTGTGAAGCTGAGGTATGTTTTGCCCTTTCCCTGTTCCTGTTTTGTGGTAAGACTTTACTGTCACTGGCTTCCTACAGCCAAGAGGATTGCACAGCCTGCCCTGCAGCCCAAGGGCTGAGGCCAGGAGGAGGGAAGTGCCATGGGCCAGGACTTTCTTCTGGCAGAGCTTAACTCACATTCAGCTTTTACCCTTTCCCAGAAGTGAGGTGTACCTGTGTAACAAACACAACCAAACAGCAAGAAGACACATGCAGAGCACTTTGTCATGCCAAAGAGTAACTCACTTGCCCATTTAGTTTTATCTCTAAATGCTATCTGGTATGGAGCAAGCTTGGAGCCTGCATATGTGGCCCCCAGGTGTGCTTAAATATCTGTGGTAAGCAACACAACAGAAAAAAAACCATATTTTTCAATTGCTGACGTCAAAAAAAAAATACTTCTCTTTCCAGATTGCTGGTGAAACTGCAGGAGCTGAACTACAACTTGAAAGTGAAAGTTTTATTTGATAAGTATGTTGCATTTATTTTGTCCCTCTTATGTAATAGTAAACAGTCCCCACACTCAGAAACCCAAGAGCAGTCACACTAGAAGTGTTGAGTAGGCCAGCAGCAGGCTGGTTCTCTGTGGCAGCAGCTACATCCTTCC
Source organism: Promerops cafer (assembly GCA_013398275.1). Classification (NCBI taxonomy): domain Eukaryota; kingdom Metazoa; phylum Chordata; class Aves; order Passeriformes; family Nectariniidae; genus Promerops; species Promerops cafer. The sequence goes on along the minus strand of VZSE01003117.1, from coordinate 543,395 downwards.
CTTTTCCTTACCCATTGCCTTGCTCTAAATCTCTCTCTGCCACCAGAGACATGCCACAAAGTGCAGGTGGCCTCAGCTTCTCACCATCAGCTCCAGCTCCACAGAGGAGAGCTCACTACTGCTAAATCAGACACGGGGCAGCACCTGGGCAGCAGCCACTCTGCTGGGGTGTTTCTCCTGGATTAGCATGAGGTGACAGGGTAGAATTGGACTCCACCATTTCTCATCACATAATTCAGTCACACCTCTAGAATCCCTTACTTTTTGGGTAGAGTCTAGTAAGGAATATAGTTATCCTCAAGCTGCCTTTGAAATGGGGTATAATCTGCCTACCTGTAACATAGGACAGGTTTCCAATCAGAGAAAAAAATTACAGCAGTTGAAACAGATTAATACCAATCCTTTGTATTTTGTAAGGAGTTCAGGTGAATTTTGCACTTACTTCAAGGGCAGGGAAAGAAATGTGACAGGCTGTCCAAAATAATGACAGGGACTGTGCTTTCAAGAAAGCAAGTGGGTTTTTGTCTTCCCAGCCAAGTAATTTTGTTCACTTGAAATGGTCCAGAAACTTGCATAGAATAGTAAAAAAGTAAAAAGGAATTCTTCTGTGGTTGTGGGAGGTGAGTCGTTGAGAAGTGCACTAGATAGAATGCAACTCAGTAAAATCCCAAGTGCTGGGAAAACCAATTCAAGTGATGCAGCAATTTATTCAACAAGTTTAAAAGCAGATTTAGAGTGGCAGAACTATATTGTTTGTTCCTCAGAGCAAGAGTTAAAATCTATATAGTAAAAGAAAGTACTTCTTTTGATTATAAAGCCCCCATAGCAATATCAAGCCTCAGTAAAACACATATTGTGTAGCACAATATGTTTTGACTGCTTGAACCAATTGCTTCATCTTTTGCACAAGAATTTCACAAAAGCATTTTACCAGTTCTCAATCAGCTCTGTCAGTTACTAAAACATGCACATTTTCTCTGTCTGTGGCAGAATCTTTAAAAGATGATTTTGTCTTTTTTTTTCTTGACAGAGATGTAACTGAGAAGAACTCAGTCAAAGGGTATGTGGCATCATGGTTTGATATATTAACGTTAGGTTCTTTCTATGAATGTGAGATTTAATTACGTTTTCCCTCTCTTTTTGTGTAGGTTCAGGAAATTTAATATTTTGGGAACAAACACAAAAGTAATGAACATGGAAGAATCTACTAATGGAAGTCTAGCAGCAGAATTCAGGCACTTGGTAGGGGGTTGGTGTTTTCTTTCTATTACTGATACAGCCACCTAATTTTGTAGTAGAGCGTGGTAGGAAAGAAACAGATTGCTTTTGTTATTGAAGTCATTATTCATTTTTGTGTAAAGAGGAACTGTGATTCTCTCTCCTTTTTCTTTGTTCTGTCCTTTTAAAATATTTTGCCTGTTTCAATCAAAATGTGATTCCTTGTCACTGAAAAAGGGACAGGAATGCAAACAGTATTTGCTATCATACAGCTTATGCTGCAGTGGGTTCTTTGGAGAAGGAGGTTAAAAAGCCTAGAAAGGCTGGTTTGGGCCTTTCAGAGGAAGGTCCATTGGGGAAGTCTGGAATAGTTTAAAGAGCTTTGAGTCTGGAAGATGAAAATTGTCAAATATGCACAGCTGCAAGAAGGTCAGTGCCTTTGGCAGACTGTATGGCACTTCTGATCTGCAGATTGTGGGGGAACACATTGGTTCCATCACTACAGCAGGAAGGGGAAAATGCAAGTCCAGAAGCAGGGAACGTGGAACTCTGCCTTCATTGTCCAGAACTGAGTCTGTCCAGAGTTTATCATCCGAGTCAGACGGGTACTTTGATAAACCAGTACTCCATCTGATCCTGATTTCATACTGCTTCTGTTCCTAAAAGGCCTCTTGCATAAAGGCATTGCATCATAACCGTGCAGTATCTTTTTTCACAGAAGAACAGTTTATAAAAGGGTAGTAGTCACCTACAGTTTAACCCCTTTAGCTCCCACAGCTTAGAACCAACTAGAATCAGACACTAGAGCAAGTTTGCATACAGTTGAGCAAGTGAAACATGCAAGTGGAACTCCACCACTTCCATTTGTGGCTGCCATAAATGAGTGACAGGTTTTTTGTTCATTTGCAGCAACTGAAAGAACAGAAAAACACAGGGAGCAGAACAAATGAGGTAAGCAGCACTAACCTTTCCTTTGTAAAAAGTTTTAGCATAATACTAACAAGGCATTCATTTAAGACAGTGCTCTCTGCCCAGACCTATGAAGACACACATGGGATGAGAGATCATAAGAGAGGAGTTCAGTGTTTCTACAAAGTGATCCGTGTAGGAAGAGTCTGCAAGGAGAACTACTGCCAGAATGGCAGTGAGGGCCTCTCCCACAGTGGCATCTGCCTTTAACAGTGCTTCCTGGCAAGCACAGATTTTTCTATGGCTTATAGGTAGTAGCTACAAAAAAACCCAAAAAACGTGCCTGGAGAGGCAGTTTTAGCAAGTCAGCACTGTCACTTGACTTTGACCTGTGAGCTCTTACTGAGGTCTAGAGCATGTGACCAAGGGCAAAAAGGGTTTTCCCCATGATAAAGCCCCATTACTTCACCCTAGGAATTTTCAGTCCCTAAAAAGTTTCCTTTTATTTTTTTTTAAGGGTCCTCTGATTGTAACAGAAGAGCTTCACTCTCTGAGTTTTGAGACACAGCTGTGCCAGCCTGGTTTGGTAATAGACCTAGAGGTACGTCTTAGATCAAACAGACTGCAGTTCCTGTGTGTCACTTGTGCTGACAATCTTCAACTTTTTTCTCTTTTTTTCCTCTTTTTTTCCTTTTTTAAAGTACTAGGATATCAAGTACTTTCAATTATTTCAAATTATGGGAATGACACTTCAGAAGAACTCTGTACAGACACAGAGAGAATACTGTCTGATCTCTGGGTAAATAAGAATAGATGTGCTTTGCAGTGTCTGATACCTAGAGGGCTTAAACCACAGGGTTGGTTATCAGTTTACACATATTTCAGAAGCAGTCTGCTGTGAACTCTACTGTCACTATCAGTGCTGTCATAACTGACACTAAATGAAAGTCTTTATTAGACAAAAGTCACCCAAGTCTTCCCAGTATTTCATCATACTTTCTCCCCTACATACAAGCTTCTATTGAAAAAGTCAAGATTATGCAAGCAGGGAATTAAAACAGAAGTGGGTTTGTGGATAATCTCAAGGAGGATTGTGGTAACAATACAGGGTAACCTGACATGTTTCCTTTTATGCCCCTTGTAGACTACATCCCTTCCCATTGTTGTGATCTCAAACGTGAGCCAACTTCCCAGTGGATGGGCTTCTATCTTGTGGTTCAACATGCTGTCTACTGATCCCAAGGTATTTGCAAGAAAAAAAATGGGTTTTTTCAGATACTATGTCTAATTTTCAAGCATTGTTTTCAAGTGGCTGCTGCATTTTAGCTCTGCAGATGACTCTTAATGAGCTTCAGCTGTAGAGAGGGGCAGTGACTTCCCTGACCTAAACAAAGCAATGCTTGAAACCCACATAAGGGCAGTACACATGTATTCAGGATATACTGCACACAGTGAGAAGCCAGATGAACATTCAAGAGCTCAATTATTGTGCACTTGAGTAATCCAACAATTCTGCCCACTGGGAGAAGACATACCCAGAGGCCCAGAGACTGCTTTTCCTGGTAAAGAGTGCCTGGAAAAATAGCTGCCTGTTTCTGCAGAGTTGTCTCAAGCTGACATCCATTCTCAAATCTGGAGTTTGTTTTGGCAATACAAAAATTCAAGTGGCATTCCAAAATGTGATGTTTGTTAACTATAGCTTGTATTTTTCTCTTGCATTCTAGAACCTGTCCTTCTTTCTGAATCCACCTTGTGCAAAGTGGTCTAAGCTTTCTGACGTTCTGAGTTGGCAGTTTTCTTCTGTAACAAAGAGAGGACTTAATGCAGATCAGCTGAGCATGCTGGGAGAGAAGCTTCTTGGTAAGGGCTGCTTTCATCATAGATGGCCTGTTCAAATTGAAACTAGCTCTGCACCTTTTCCTGCAACCCATTTCAAGATTTCCTTTCCTCTCACAGCTTTCTCCCTTCTACAATATAACTTTGTAGCAATGAAGCATTTTCCACTTTTCAGTATGGCAGAGTTTGTAAATGAGATCATGTCATGAAAAAAAATCTGCAGTTGTAACTTGGGAGTTTTTATACATTTCAGCAACACAGACTGGGCCCGATTCTGCCTTTTGAAGTAACACTCATGTTTAGTCAGTCTTTGGAGTGGATGTTTCTTGGCATCTCTCAGGTTTTTTTTTTTTAAATCCACCTCCATTCATTTTAACTTCATGCATGCCCCCAGCTACAGTGGGGATTCACTCTGCATAAACACAGTTGCAGTATCAGCATGCAAACATTATGAAGCTGCTAAAGGATATCAGACTGAATTATCTCCCACATGAGTGTCCTTAATAAAAGCCTCATCAGCCATGGGTTTTGTTTCCAAACTCCTTGCAGTTTGCCTGAATAGGCAGGGCACTTGACACTGCTACTGATTTTGCACAGTAGACTCTAGATGAAAAATACTATTGATTCAGTATATTTCACCAACCTAAACTTTCAGGAAAAAATTATATTTAAAGCTATTTGAGATTAGTGTGTCTAGGTGGCAAGTACAGCATTCCACTCTCTGATTCCCCCAAGACATAAGATCTGACAAAAAGCTGTTAATTTATTAGATTACTTGTCAAATCTCTACAAGGAGAATATTTTTTTCTTCGTTAACCAACATAAAGAGATCAGTGATATATTTCTATGGCAAATTTGCATTTCAGAACTACAGAGATTTTGTTGAGCTCTGGTAGGGTTGGTACTTAAATCTTATCTCGACAGATAAAAATATCACCCAACTGAAAAAAATCCTGGTTGCTGAATACTGTATATTAAGGATTCCTCAGTGCAAGGAGACAGAACCAGCAGGGTACCAGGGCACAACCTGGCTGCTGTTTTTTGCAATGTGAAAGTTGACAGAATCTTGATCTCTTAACACCAGCAGTATCAGTAACAAGCTCCCTAACCCAGTTTATTTTTAGAAAAATGACAGAGAAAAGCACATTTATTGGAAGCCATAGCATGATCTTTAATGGGAAGAATTTGGCTCTGACTACAACCAGGGTCTGCAAAGCTCCAGCTACTGTAGGCACAGCATAGGACTTTTCTTTGTGGTTTGGATATAGTTATGAAACACTCTGGACATAAAAACAATTGCAACAGGAGTAAGATGAGTCTGTGGTTGGGGTAGACCCAGGAGTCAGGAGTTTCTGGGGCAAAAGCCTGCAAATCACCAGAATCAAGGTAGGAAAGTGCTTAATCTCAGAGAGATGCTGCAGGGTCTGCTGAGCATGCACAGGAGCTTGTGGGCTGCAGTCTTCTTCTTGTGCTGGCAAGAACTGTGCAAGGAATCACTTTCCTTCTTGGAAGCATTTTGGAACTGGCAAGTGTTTGGTGGAGCACAGAAAGTGTCAGGATGGATTGGTTCCCATTACACAAGGGCTGTTCACACAGGTTTGGTTATCATAAAACCTCCCAGAGGGGAACTTTGCAACGTTCCCTGCAGTAGCTGGGAAAGCACAGCAGCCTGTCCTTCCTTTTCTTTCTTAGTCCAACAGCTGACTTCCAAATAAACACTCAGAACTTGGTTTTCTAAGTACTTTTAGCCTTACTAAGTAACTTATGGAACATGACTGAAGTCAAATTTATTGTGTTCAGGGCCAACAAATGGAGGATCTCAGGATGGCCTTATTCCTTGGACAAGATTCTGCAAGGTATGCACACAGTTTTAAAAACTGAGATGGAAGAGGGATCTCATCTTACTTTATTGTGGATTTTGTTTGTTTTCCCCCACAAGGTGCCTGCTTTTCTAGTAGCACCCCCTAATTATTCTAGGCCTTACATGGTCATAGAAGGCTTTGGTGGTGAGGTTAAAGTAGCAGGAGGAAAAAGAGCTTGCAATGGCAAGGAGTAGATGATTTTGAGACTGGTTTTAATCCATGTAAATTCCATAGGGAAAAAAAAAGTATCTTTCAAACACAGCATCTCCATTATTATTAATGTAGCTGCTATTAATAGAATAGTTCTCCATTTTGCCTATTACAGAAAATGTAAACTAAACCACCTGCAAGATGAACAATTCTTCTGTATCTTAGTGAAAGACATTTCCCAGACCAGGGAAACTGGATCAGAGTGAGGATTAGCAGGGGGTGGCCAACAGGGTGTCAGTATGACGACAGAAAGCCACATAATGGAATTTCACAAACCTGGCTGAAGCAAGGCAGGAGGACTCTTCACTTTTTTTTTGGCTTTAGACCCTAAGCTGATAGAGATAACTAGGAGATCACAGCAACCAGGAGCACACTCCAGGGAAAGAGGAAGGCTCTGGTGACCTACAAGCACTCAAATTCATTGGTATGGATGCCTCATGAGACACTGAGATCCAGGTCTCAACAGAAAGTATCTCTAAGGTCTTCTGCTAGCCAGCCCAGTCAAAAACCCCAATGGCATGGGTTTGCATGTCCAACAACTCCAGTAGGGATAGCACTGAGGCCAGAGCAAGAGCCTTTTATCTGCTCTTAGGCCAGCATTGTTGCATGGGAGAGGTGATGGATCACATATTTGTGGATACTGGAGGCTCAGACAGGCATTTTTCTCACACTGCCTCTTGCCTTAAGATTCAGTACATGCTTCATTACCAACAGTTCCTGTCCTTCAGGAACAGAGACACACAAAGGGAGTCATAAGAGGATATGGGGAGGGTGGGGAAAAAAGAAAAAGGGAGAAAAACACAAGAACAAGTAGACAGTGTCAGGATTGAAACCTTGCTTTCCTCTCTGCTTAACTCATGTCTCATTATCCCTGTTCTCCCCCCTCCCATCTCTGCCTTTCCATATTCTGAATTTCAGGAAAATATAAATGATAAAAATTTCCCCTTTTGGCTGTGGATTGAGGGGATCCTGGAGCTCATTAAGAAACATCTTCTGTGTCTCTGGAATGATGGGTAAGACCTGAGTGAATTTAAAGGTGTGGTCATTGCCTCAGACTTCACTTTTAGGCTAGCAATTGCACCCTCAGGTTGGGAGGTTGTTTGTGCAGAGGGTGGATTTTGAAACTGGAAAAATCTGAAGCAAATGAATTCTAGTAGTGAGGAACCCTCTGATGAGACAACTGCTAAAAGCAAGAACATCAGATGACCAAGTTGTCCTATTTCAGTCACAGAGCAGGGCTTTGAATGTTAGATTAGATTTTGTTTTGCCTCTGCTCCCACTCTAAGTCGCTTCTTTCCACATCCTAGAACACAGCCAAGAAAAACTGAAGCACAAGAAAGTATAAGTCATAGTGATACCATTTTAAAAACCCAAAAACCAAACTCCCTGCTCGAGGAGAGTTGCTGTGAGCTGCCTGGAGGTGGCAGCAGCCAGACTCGGAATGCCTGTGCCTCCACCGTGGGCCCAGAACCCGGCAGTCTTCGCTGATTTTAAGAGTATTAGGAAGTAGGAGGACTCTGCCAGATGGGAACACAGTTCCGTTTGCCCTTTAATACTGGTTTAGTAAACTTCTCATTCTGGGATTTCCGATTTCAGAAGTAATTCTGCCCAAACTAGGCTTATCCAAAGTCACAATCCTGCATTTTAGCTCTGGCCACATTATGAAACCTCATCAAACAGCACACTCACAGTGGAGCATCCTAGTATCTCACACTTCTGCAGGATCTGCAGCAGCAGGATTGCTTTGCCTTGCTACATTTAGCAGTGGGCTTCACATTTTTACCCCCAGCTCCAGAAGTGTTCTGAAAAAGCCCTGTGCAGTACAAGCCTTGTTTCCCTGCCCCAAACCTCCCCCTTGCTTTGCTGAGGGGGTGGCAGTGCAGAATATTTGTCACTACATGAAACACACCATATGTCCCACACTGTGAAACAGAGTGGCAGTTCTGGGATTGGGATTATATGTGGATTTGGTAGAGGCTTGAATAGCAGAGACTCCCCTTGTATACCAAAAAATAAGTAATGCAAGCTCAAGAACACTTGCCTTTCTTCATACTTGAGAAACAGGAAGGCAAAAGACTTCCCTTACACCCAGGATATTGGCTACTGAACACATTTACCTAAAGCATGGCATTTAAACCAAACAAAACACAAAACTCACCAATCAAACCCCCAAACCCCATAAAACAGGGCAGCTTACAGCATCTGAAATTCTAAGCAAAATCACGATTGTTTAGGGATTTTTTTGTGCAAAACCCACTTTCCCTAACTTTACGCACTCAAGGACAGTCACAGTACTCAAAAGATCATTATTGATGGAGTATTTTGAGGAATAAGAAGCAGAGAAAACCTTTGGGGAAAAAAGAAACCAACAAAAGCAAAATACCAACCAACAAACCAACCAAAACCAAACAGCTGGGGCTTGGCCAGGGTTATACCCTAGTACTGACTAGAACAACTCCCTCCCCAGTACCTGTCCAGATCAATCAATCTCTTATAATTACCACACCAACCTCCTTGTCCATGCAATAACATTTGCTGAGCACAATGAATAAGTCACAAAAGTTTAACAGTTCCAATAGAAAACATGCTCAAGGCCCAAAGCAAACCCCATACCTGTAAGAGTGTAATCTGGTAGCTAGCAAAGTTTGTTTCATCAGCCAAAAAGCAGAAACAACTGTTCCTTAGTATACTTTTGAAGTTAAAACTAACTGCTAGCTGGGATCTGACCCTGTTACACCCCTGTAACTTCACTTCTGCTCCCACAGCCCAGCTTTGACAGCAAAATGGACAACCTCTTTTGTTCCAGGTTCAGAAAGATGTTCATATAAGCCCCCAGGCTGAAGTGAGAGTGCTGAGGGAAGCTGTGGTGATTCAGCTGCCATGAGGCATGAATCACCACCTGGCTGCAGCCAGTCAGTCCTGCTGCCAGCTGTTCACAGGACAAAGCCTTCTGTGAGGCTTTCACCAGTACTTCAGCTCTTTTAAGTGAAGGAAAGCTTTTTAGTTTTCCTAGCTAGCCCAGCACAGCTTAGTTTTTATGCTGGGGAGTAACTCAGCTCTTTGTTTTCAACATTACAGCTGCATTGTGGGCTTCATCAGCAAAGAGAGAGAACGTGCTCTGCTGAAGGACCAGAGCCCAGGAACATTTCTATTGAGATTCAGTGAAAGCAGCAGGGAGGGAGCAATCACCTTTACCTGGGTAGAGGGATCTCAGAATGGTAAGTCAGCAACAGAGAACCTTTGTTGATCTGCTTGCATCAGAACAAGAAGCCTTTATGCTCTTCTCCTCCACCCTGAGGACCAGCACAACAGCCCTGGCAGCATCAGGGCACAAGCAATAGCAGGGACACACTATACTTGGGGTAACTCAAACCACACAATCAATTGATCAAGGTTTCAGCTAGGACAAGTAGCACTTCCCAGGTCCTGCTTCTGGCCTGGAAGTTGGAAAGGAAAAACTGCTCAGACTGTCTTCCGTGCCTCCTTAGGCTCTTTCCCAGCCTTTAGTACACACACACCTACATCTCCTTCCAAGCCCAAATACAGCTTTTGTTCCTTCCTTCCCACACTCACTAAATACACACAAATAAATTACATAAATTACACACTCACTTCATTTTCCAAGTAGGCCTCCTTCCTTGCCTTGTCCAAATGGATCAGTGAAGAGCTTGCTTCTTCAGTGAGCCAGACTAGTTTCTCATCCTCTCTCAAGGAAGCCTGGAGGCTTCACAGCTAGAAAAAGTTAAAACCTCCCTTATACCCAGTCAGGGCTCTCCCCTTAGCACAGTCATTACACAGCCCCACCTGCCAGCAAGGGGCAGGTGTTGACACTTCACTTTGATGAGCCCGAAACCAGCAGCAGGTGGAAGAGAAACTGCTGAATGTACTTGGGTGACTTCTGTCCTTTTGATGCCTTCATACCTGAGACATCCAAAAGTTAAGCAAAAGAAGGTTGATAGTATTTGGAGCATTTGGGAAGGCTTATATGTCTATCCTGATGATTCATAAAAGCCTGAAGTGGTGTATTTGGATAAAACTCCCTAATAGGCAGCAGAGTTTGAATTACATAATTTGGAAGAAGGTTAAAAAGGCAGCACAACCTAAATTACTTAATGAAATACTGCAGTTCATTTCCATGGACAAGTCACACCAGGCATTCTGAATACAAAACACGCCAAGAGCCATCACTGTGTGCTATCCCCCCCATGCCTCCCTACCCCACAGAACAATCATGCTCCCTTTGACAGGCATTAAACACTTCTTGCAGCACTGTAGGTGTCATCCAGGCAAGGCTTTTGCTCATGTGAACTCTGAATTTGTTGGAAGTGGCCGCAGCTTTTCTGGACACTTTCAGAAAAGAGCTTTAAAACCAGCTTTAAGAACTGCTGCTTCTCTCCTCTGCAGAGCTGCAGTTCCACTCAGTAGAACCCTACACCAAGAAGGAGCTCTCTGCCGTGACCTTCCCCGACATCATCCGCAATTACAAAGTGATGGCAGCCGAAAACATTCCCGAGAACCCCCTGCGATTCCTGTACCCCAATATACCCAAAGACAATGCCTTTGGCAAATACTACTCCAGGCCTAAGGAGGGTGAGTGCTACCTGGGGCTATGGCCTTTTAGCTTGTCTGGTTGTTCCTGAGCTGCTGGGGCACTGCACAACTTCTGTGGCATGGCAAGAAAGGGAGCAGTTGGCCTGAATGCCTTGGCAGCCTGTCCCATGTTTATAGGTTAAGAAAAGTTCTGTTTTTAAACAGGCACAACATGAGACCTAATCAGACCAAAAACTGAAACCCTTAATTGTTGCTGGCCCTCCAGCTCAGCTGTCACGTGAGGCTGTGAGCTGCCCCAGAAATGTAGGTTCCCACTAACAGCCCCGACCATGACTGGCTATGGGAGGGGTTTCTTTGCCATTTTCTATAGGAGAGCAGGAAAAATGACTAAAAATGGAATAAATTAACCACAGTGCTGTAAAATGCGTGACAGAGGGACTTGCACATTTTCTGGGTCATAGGCTGTATTTTTGGTACAATAAAGATGAAAATGTGACGTAAACCTGCTGAAAAAAACCCACAAGCTTTTTTTCTCCCCTTGAAGCACCAGAGCCAATGGATTTGGATGGTCCCAAGGGAAACGGCTACATCAAGACTGAGTTAATCTCTGTATCTGAAGTGTAAGTTCTCACAAAAATGCTGGATTTTTAAGAACTGATCATAAGATTTTAGCTGTAGTTCATGTCTCTCCATACTGTGTAAGCTGTAGGTGCCTATGTAAAGTCTTTCCTCTTTGAGAATCTGACCACAGCACATTAATGCACTGCTGTGTTCAAAACACCATTTTTAGGTAAAAACCCTAGAAACTTGCAGGGAGTTGTAGTGGCAAGTAATTTCTTGAAAAGCACGTTCTCAAAGACTTGTTGGACTGCTTTTGTTAGGATGTGCACCCCTCAGTAGTCTGAGTTTTCATTTAAAGCCAGGCTGGCTTTGCAAAGCCTGGTCCTCCTCACAAGAGGCCTGGTTAGTGGCCCTTCAGGCCTTGGAGCCAGACAGGGTAGCCCAGCTGTGCCTCATTTCTTTGGTGACAGTTAATCCCTGCTCTTCTCCACCAGCCACCCTTCCAGGCTGCAGTCTCCAGAAAACCTGCTCCCCATGTCTCCCGAGGAGTTTGATGAGGTGTCTCGGATGGTGGGCCCCGCAGAGATCGATACTGTGGTACGTAGCATCTGCCAGCCTGGAGCAGGAGGGCTGAGCCAGAACTTGCTTCTTCCCCTTTTTTTCCCCCTCTTCAGACATACTTCAGACACTTAAGCTAACACTTGAAAACACATCTCTTCACAAGCTTAGGAAAAGCTGGGGACCCAGAGTTAGACTGGGATTGCCAGCAGTGTTTTCCATGTGTCTGCTGGGAGGAGGGTGAAGAACAGGAGAGCAAAGTTTCCTACGTGTGCCTTGCAGGTGGAGGCAAGATGGGAAGGGAGGAAGGAGTATCCCTGTAGTGCCTCTGGTGGGGTCTGTGTGGGGAGGGCCCCGAGCAGGAGTGCAGTTTGGAAGTGCTGCCCTGCCAGTGCTAGCGAGGTACTGCCTGCTAACAGAGCAGTGCTGTCCTTGCAGGGTGTGCTTCAGGAAAAGAAACTAGTTAGAGTGATCCCCACCCATCCACCCCGAGCAGCTGAATCCTAAGATGTGAATCACGTGTGATTGGGGCAGAACTTGGTCAAGCTCTGTTGTTAGCTAAGGCTTGAGAACCAGGGCTGGGCCTGTGTGATGGAGGTTTCCTTTTGTCCTTGCAGATGTGTACACATATTCAGCTCTGAGTTTTGGCTGAGCTTTCCCTGCTCATTAGCGCGGCCACTTCGCTTCACGCATCCTGTGCTGCAGTCAATGCCTTGGTGACAACACTTCACTTCTTTGGTCTCTCAGCCTGAAGGTCCAGCAGCAATTTTAGCTAATGGGAATATCAACAGTAGCAGCCCAAGCAGCCTCCTTACGTGCATATCTTTGTTTAATTAGCAAGATACCGTGCATATCTTTGTTTAATTAGCAAGATACCATACCAGAGTGGAGGAAGAGGAAGGTGGGAATGTGAGCTCCTCAATGACAGTGATGGCAGAAACATGCATTCATTGTTTGAAGGAATTAGTTAAACATTTAAAACAGTTGACTGTACATAGAAGGCTTCAAAGAAAAGCTGGCTCTTTTGCAGAGGTTCTGCTCAGAAAGCTTACACCTTGAATTTTTGTCTGCATCACAAAAGGGAAACTCTCTACAGATACCATGCCACACCACATCCATGTGCTGCCGAAGTTTGTTGTGCTTTTAGCTCTTCTGGGCATGGCCCACTGAGAGAGCAGAAGCCCAAAATGTTACCTGCATTTCATTTTCACAATTTTCACAATGCATAATCTTGTGTTGGATGTTCAGCACAATCTTTCTCAAAAAGAACATTTCCTAGGACACCACCTTCAAGCTGCATTGGCATATGCTCAGCTTGCAACCCAAGGTGTATAATCAAGACTAAGGCCTCTGCAGACTGCAGTCGTCAGACAAAATCAGAACCTCCTCTTAAAAGTCTGCAAAAGGGATTGAAGTATGTTTTTATTTACTGTGCCTAATCTGCCAAGGTGAGCATCTGGTCATCCCTATCTTTTGCAATAATACAGATCCCATGTAAGGTTATAACAGGTGGAATGGAACTCAGTTTTTTCATGCGTTATATACCAGGGCATTTATTTAACTGTTAATTTGAATAGCTAAAAGGCTTTACAGGCTTTGATAATGAAGTGGTTTTGTAATTAGGGGTAAGGCACAGGAAAGTGAACAAGTTAAAGTTTATCCAGAGCAATGGCTGCAGGATATGCAGTCTGCAGTGCTTAAAGGATGGAGCTGTGCTTCCACCAGAGGAGGAACAGGTTTGTTTTTCAGCACGTTTGAAGGCAATTAACAACTCTCAGTGAAGAGGCAAGGCTGTTCTAGGCAGCTGGTCTCTCTCTCTAAGCATACCTATTAGTGCAGGCTGCTAATTAGCAGGGAGCTGAGCAGAGGGGCTGCGGAGCACTCGTGCTGCACCCCATCTGTCCAGGTACAGGAACAGAGCAGCCACTGTAGGGGGGCCCTGCCTGAGCAGGGGGTTGGACAGGGTGACCTCCAGAGGCCCCTCCAGACCCATCAGCTGCTCTTTGGGGATAAAAATGACTGCTTCAGTTTGGTGTGTTGTGCCCAAGACATCTGATGTGCCCCCTACAAAAGCTTCAAAGAAAAATTAAAGGACCTAGAGCACGTAACACATGTATTTAAATGAAAGCATTGCAAACTGACCTATTTTTGGTGCCCTGGGTTACTGAGATTAACAGTGCTACAGGAAATCACTTAATGCTTTTATCTTACTGTAACTAGCTGAATGTTTATCTGTTGCTAATACAAAAATCAAGTTATTTGCTTTTGAGCTATGCTTTGTATTCATGTTCTACATGTCATTACTTTTATACTTCAGTTTTGTGGGACTTAAAGCAGTGGCCTTACTCACAGGTTGGTATTTCCATAGCCAGTAGTTCTAGAAGTGGTGATTTTTCCTCGATGGAACATTCTTTTATATATTTTAAATAAATGAACTGTCAGTTGCCACTTTTGTCTTCTTTCTCGTGTTTTGGCTACTTCTGTTACAAAGTAGATGTGCCAGTCAGTATTTTACTACTCTGTATCTCATTTTAAACTTGTTTGTGCCACTAAAGAGTTAAACCTCTGAAGCCCGAGGCAGTATTGATGCTTTTAATTCTCTGCCTTGTTGCAGGTACCTCTGCACTGGAGTTCTTAGAAGGTGGCTGTTATCTTTTTTTTATTACTGCTTGTATCAATTCATTCATTTGTTTCCATTCCCACATAAACTTCAATAAACTGAACTTGAATTTCTAATTTGAGTCCTCAGCAGGATAACTGATCTATGGCTCATCATTGTGAGCTACCAAGCTGGACCACTGCTGTTTTTCTCTGGGGCTGAAAAGTGACAAAATCCCTCATCTCACACTGGTCAGGCTTTTATATGAACTGTACAGCCAGAAGAATAATAAAGGAAAGAAACTGTTGGTGTGAGGAAGGAGAGCAGAAGTCAAGAGAAAGCTAGACCTGTTCAGAGTACCAGGCCAGAATTCCAGCATTAACAAAAAGCAGCCAGAGAAAGGACACAGCTCTGGAGGCGTAGGTTTCAAAATAAACACCAACAAAAATCAGAAAAACGCTACATTACAGAAATTCATTCTGATTTCCTGTATGCTTTGCACAATGGAAATGACCAGAGTAGGTTTTCCAGGACAGCCTTCCCACAGCTGAAGACTTATTTCAATGGCAGTCCCACAGATAACCAATAAAACTCACCAGCACCACATCATCTTGGTATTTCCATTTATTATGCTGTAAAAAGCAACACTATCTGGATTTTATTTCTTAAAATAAATAACTTTCATTTTCAGAACCAGTACAGCTCAAGTTTAGATTCATTCATGGGAAACTGCTAGAAATACATTCATCACTGTCTAGTCCCCACAATACAGAATCTAAAAGTCAAGATCAGCCCAGTCAGTTACAATGACCAGAAGTACACTGCCAGTAAGTATAGTCACGGATAGTCCAGCTCTGAAGCAAAAAAAATCTGGTACAATACAGTTTGTTCACAAAGATAGGCTAATTAATGCTAAGACTACCACAATATTTCTGAGTACAAAGCATTAAGTTAGCTGAACGATTTTAGGTTGTGATACAGAAGAAACATATATGACATAAAAACAAAGGAGTGGGGGAATCTTCTTTGGAGCATAACGAAGTCAGCGTTGGATAAGATAACCAAAAGCTACTTACTGTAAAATCTACATGTCAGTGGCATGAATGATAAACAGCCAAACCAATGTACTGCATATATTTATATTTATAAATAACGCCATGTCTAAGTAGCTGCATCGCTGAATTGGACATTACAAAATAATCCATCTTCTCACAATGAGAAAATACTAAAACTAACCAGCAAAAATGCACTGAAGCTAGGACTGGCTAAAAGCACTCGGTATGAAAGCATTAAGTTCAGGGACAGCTATGATCTTCAATGTTAGCTCAGTTAAAATCCTGCTTTTGGTTTTGGTTTGTTTATATCATGTGTACTATATAATATACCTATGTTTAAAAATGCCAGTTTGAACAACGCAATGTCAGTTAAATAAAGCTAAATCAGGTATTTTTCTGAGAAGTTATAGAATGTGTTGTAATAGGGGCAAAATAGGGAAGATTAGCACTGAAATTCGTAATTCTGAACGAGGATCCATCTGAAAATAGTCCTTTACACTGAAGCCCATAAATCTGTTGCCTTGTGCTACCCAGTGACTGATGTGGCTCAACAAAGAGCCAGAGGCCATTTCATTTAGTTCTTGTTTACAACGGGGGTGGCCGTGACAAAGGATGTGAAGAGAATGGGTTAAAAGCTTTCAGAAAAATAGCTGATCTTCAGAAGAACAAAAAAAAAAAACAACAACCAAAAAACAAACCCAACCAGCTTAAGAACAGGAGGATTCTTAAGAAAAAGTGTTTGATAACCATGCCAGCCAGCTTCGAGATGCTATTTGAGAGCTTTAGACTTTCAGACTCTTTCAAAATTTCACCATGATGAAGACAGTCACTGCTTGTGATGAGTACCAAGCACTTTTCCATGTGGCTTGTCCTCCCTGCAGGGAGGCAGTATGGCATTTCAACAAGAGACTGTACAGGAACTTGAAAGGATTTATTCTTAGCTATACTGACCTGCTGGGTCGCTCTGGAGAAGTTACTTCTCTCCAAGCCTTAGTATATTCATTGCTAAAGGAGGGTAATGTGGTTCAGATCATCTTTATAAAGTGCTTGGGCCATTCTAGGAAGAATTTGGGCATTATTTCAGGAGATTTTGGTGCCAAAACACAGAAATTTTGAACTCTTGAGATCTACTAATGACTTGTACACTACGTGCTAGGATAAAAACCACCATAGACACAATTCTCAAGCTTAATCTCCTTTTCCATGTGCTAAAGGATTCCTGCCGAAAACTCTTGTGCTAAAATCCTTGCCTACGTCCAACAACTGTAGTGTTTTGTGAATATCTGAAGTGACTGCCCACTTCTGAGGTTTTATGCCACACGACTGGCAGAAGTAATTGTACATGGGACAAGGAGCTGTGGCAATATTGGACTTCTGTGAACTACAAATACCTGCATCTACATTTTCCACAACAGGGCACGTGCCACGCTGGCTTCAGTGGCAACACAATGAATGCCACCATTCACCACAAAAGGCATTTACTTACTTGTGTTCCTGGTGCTGAACTCCTGTTCTACACCAGGGGAATCCCAGCGATGCAATATCCTGCTCCCTGGTTGATGGCAGTGCAAGAAGAGAACATACCCCAAAACCTGGCTTATCTCCTGCTCTGCTCCTGTTCTGATTGGCTCTATGCTCCTTAAAGCTGTTTCACTCCATCCGTGTTCCTTGCTGCAAGCCTAAAGGAGCTCAGACTGACGTGTAGTATTTGGTTTGGTTCTTTGCCTTTCAAGCACTTCCGCTGCCCTCGCCGGCCCCTGGTGCAGCCACCGGGAGCAGCACCTGTCAGCCCCCCAGGGGCAGTGCAAATACACCTGCAAGGAACACCTGCACGGAGTGGAAGCACCCGCGTTCCCCACCACAGGGGAGTACTTAGCAGCTGAACGTGGAGAGAGAGGAGGGAGGCAAGACAAAGGGAACTGAGAGAAACGCTCCCAAGACAAAAATCCCACTACACACCGGAGCTACAAGTCACACTCCCCTACGCCATTTGGTCAAACAAACCTTAAAACACATTCCCTGACAAGACTATCTCTAAGAACAAGCCTAGACCATTGACAAGTGTCACCTATATACTCTGTGATATTTATATTATGTAAACAAGGTTGTGTGGAATTCTTTTTTCTATTTTTTCCCAAACATAAGTGCAGATCCTTACTTAACACACCCAGCCTAAATCTACATCAGCATCCTCAGCTTTCAAAAAACCTCACTGACGCTCATACCTGACAGTACTCTGGCTCATCCTGGCCATACTGGAAACAGAGGGCTAAAGAAACAAAAATTCAGCAGAAAAGTTCCTGACCACAGACTAGAGTTCACATAGAACACAAAAAATAAATTAAGTAGTGCACAGTAAAGCCAACAACAGCTAAATATTTTTATACATCAATTATATGCAGCATGAGGTAATATTGCTCACATTATGGAGGGAGATTCTTAGTTGGTTTTGTTTCTTTTGAAGAGATTGGATTTGTCCTGTGCGTATAGAAACTCCTGTAACGTAACACTGAAGTAACAGAGACTTCTGTAAAATATATACCACTATCAGATAGAAACACACACGCTCTTCATTACTTATGCATACCACAATTAAATAGGTAAGTGATTTGATTCTTAGGATCTAGCTGAAGATGATTATAGTAAGCCATCCAGATTTTTATGAACCGTTCGGTTCTCTTTCCCATCGTTGTTATCCTCTGATGGCGTGTATTGGACCTGATATTCTTGAAGAATTTTAAAAACATCATGGTGTCCAAAATGTAAAGCTTCATCCATAGGAGTGTTATTCCACCTACAAAAAGCAGCATGGTATTTTTAAGATCAGCACGTTAAGAACAAAGCCAAAAAACACCACAAATCCAGTTCTTTACATTGTGCACTCATAGTTCAGCACACAGACCACACTCAGTTCAGTAATTGTGGAACTTCATTAAGCTGAGCATAACCTTTGAAATAATGGGTTTAGAGGTTCATTTTTCATTCCTGCTCAGTCTGCAGAACCTACAGAGAACCAGTAGGATCCCATTCCCCCGCTTCAGTGGACTAGCTCAATACATTCCACTCTTATTTGACAGGCACCTCTCCTCACGGGGACTAGGAAAGTGTTACTGGAGCATCTTTCCTCCAAAGCAGCAATAAAAACACTCACCTGTCTTTGGGGAAGGGATTCACTTTGCACGCTTCCAGCAGAAACTTAACAACATCCACGTGTCCTACAGGAAAAGCAGCTTTGTGAGTGAATGTACTTCTGTATATCCATTTATGTACAGACAAAAGCAGGTATGCACACAGACAGCAAGGATGTTCTAAAGCAAGCTGACAGACAGCCAGAGCAAATGCTGTGTGAGGAGACAGTACCTTCTGCAGCTGCCACGTGCAGGGCTGTCCGTGAGTCGTAGTCTCTCTGCTCCATGTCCATTCCTGACAGAGCAAACCTTAAAAACAAAATAAAATAGAAGAGATTGCAGAGGCAAGTCTTATTTAAAATAATTTAAAGCACATTACAAAACTAGCATGGGAGGACACCACCCTGCCACAAGAGCAGCAGCACGAGCACATCGTATCTTTGCTGATAATGAAAAGGGGCTTAGGCTTTGAAAACCAGCTTAGAGCCTTAACTTTCTTTCTGCTCTTTAGTTGTCATCAATAAAAATAAAACATCTTTGCAGAAAACGTAACAGTCAACACACCTGATTTTAAATCATACATGGACAAGCTAAGCCACATAAGGCAAAGGTGAGAAAATCCCAGGAAGTCTCCCAAGTCTGAAAATCCTGGGCAGCATTAAGGGATTGGGAGAGTTCTTGCTTCACACTATGGTGCCCTGCAACAGCAGAGTTAAACTACACACATTTTTCCACACTCTAATTATATTTAGATACATTCTAGCCAAATTAATGCTTATTTAGTCTCCTACCATTATTACTTTAAATTTTGCCAGATTCTCCTCCAGATTTAAAAAGCAAAGCTAGATGTCATAACCTGTCCAGTAACAATGTACATTTTCTAACCTGAATTTTTGTGGCACTTTCAGAATTGAATATTAAAGCAGGTGAGAATACAGACTAGATTTTCTGCCATTGCTACAAAAAAAAATGGTTAAAGAAATTGTTTTCTTTGTGATCCAAAGAAATGGAACACAATATGATTCAGGATAGCATGAGGGTACCTTTTTGATGGTTAGATTTGGGTCTTTTGGTTGGGTTTGGGGTGAACATATTCAATCTCTAGCTCATGCAGCTCAATGTCCCCAACACAGACACAGCGCACGTGCGTGTTCCTAAATAAACAACAGCAGCAGGAACCAAACAAGCAGCATTCCTATTCCCAAACCCCCACTGATTTTTACCTCCGGAGTGCAGACACGTCCCCTGTGTAGGCAGCAAACAGCAGATTTATCACAGACTTCACCTACAAAGAGAGATTAAGTTCCAGTTTACGGATATTCTTTCCTCAAAAAGAAAACCCAGTGGTGCCAGTTGCTCCAGTGCTTATGAACTTGTTAACTGTATCCCCTTGCCTGACCACATTCTGCAGTACAGCTTGCTTTGCTACCAGTACTGCACTGTCCTTCCAAAGCTGAAGTCGTTAAGGACAGTAAAAGAACTAAAACCAATGAATTTCTGCTCTGCTGTGGTAAAAAAATATGAGCCTTGCTGTGTGAGCAAACCAAATTTCTCTCTTCAGCTGCCCAATGACACCAAGTATCGAATTGCACAGACAGCATCACTCCACACGATTTATAAAACCATGAACTCCTCAAAAGGCAAACTCGCTCTGGAAAAGTAAGATTATTTTTATTAACTGTAAAGATTCCTAATGGCAGGAGAAATCTATGTCAGCAGAAGAGAAGAAATTATACCCTTTTTTCTACATACTACACATAATCCTTGCATACATCCAGCATACAGACTTTCCTCAAATAAACCATTTTAAGCAGTTCTGTTATGTAATAAGCAAGGTTTCCAGGCAGATAAAGTTGGATCTTTTTAGATAAATACAGGCTTAAAGCACAACACAGGTGAAGTTTCTGGTAAGCAGTGCTTTTTCTCAGCACTATTAATTACTCTAGTAAGAAATGATACTGTCAGGGCACACCAACCTTGTCCCATGCATATTTTTAATACATCCTGGCTATAACAACTCTGCAGGTTTTAACAAGAGCCAAAACCAACACGCTAGATGGTTTTAAATATCCACATCAGCTTCTTTCATAAACTGACATAGCCACTTCTAGGCACCATTTCACAGTAATTTTTAAATGCTGCTTTGCTTTTTGAGTCTACAAAGCTCTGTCGCTGCCACCAGCCAAGTAACAGAGATAAAAGAGGGAGCTGATGCTGCACTGACCTTCTACAACAAGGAGGAGAAACAAACAAAATGAGAAATCCCCACCCACAAGCAAGTCTCCCACAGATTTCTGCAAGAACACTGGCGTATTTTCACAGGGCCACAGACGAGCCAACATCTGCGCCTCCTCTAAACCAGAGCTGTGGAATTGCTTGTTGTTTTTTACACCTCAAATATGCACTGACGCAGAGAGAGACCGAAGGACAGGCACGAAGGCCAGGGTGGAAATACAAAGGGGACACAGAGCCACCCTCACTCCAGCACCCACAAACTCCTGCGGCTCCTTTCCAGTTTGCATTATGAGGGCTGTAAGATTAAGATCTGTAGGACTCCCTCCCTTCTCAGGGGGCTCTGAAATCCCCAAACCTGACTGGCTCCAAAGGCTGGGCCCCTGGTCAGGCTCTCAGCTCTGACCCCACAACACCTTGAACTGTGGCAAACCTCACATCACACCCCACGCCTTCCTCGCCAGTGTTGCAGAGGACTGCCATTGACTGATTCTACTCCTCCCACAAAGATGTTTTTGCTGAGAGTTTCTGCCACAAGCCAAACCAGTGACCAAGAGTCCCCAGCAGGGCAGCGGGGCCCTGCTCGGGAGGCAGCGCTGGCCACCCCCGCTGAGCCCCCCCACCCCAGGGGCAGCTCCCCAGGGCTGCGCTCAGCCCCTCTCCAGCCTGGCTCAGCATCAGGGGTGCAGGAGCACGGGAATGAGCTCCGGGGGCGCCCCCAGGGCTGGGGTCTGCCCCTGCAGTGTCACCGACACCCGGACTTGCGTCAGCCAGGCCAGCTCGGGGCAGCAACCACCCAAGCACACTCCCTGGGCTTTCCTGAGGAAACACCACAGCCACACCGAACGCCAAAGCCTCCAACAGAGACAGCATCTGCTACAGGCACCGGGCTGCAGACTGAACGCAGCTGCGAAAGGGGAATTATTTGATGATATCTACATTTCATCGAGATGATTCAGGCGTTCTCCTCGGAGGGAGAACCCGCTGGGGCCCCGCGGGCAGACCAGGCTGGCGGCACTCCCGTGTTTCAGGTCCTACAGGTGATGAATACTCTCCCTTTTCAGGGTCTGGGATGAGCAAAGGACACTCTGTCCTTTCATAAAAACCATCTCAGAGGTAACTGACCATTTTGGCTGGGCTTCTTGATGTTTCTGGGAAATGCAAATATATATTAAAGTAATAAAATAAAAATAGCGTATATTCGTTTCTCCAAAAAACAACTTTCCAAGTGCAGTCAGAACCCAGAATCCTGGATTCAGTTGAACATTTTGCTAAAAAGTGGTTTTTGTTTTCTATAATGATGTGACAAAATGTAATTTGGAGATTCCTGAGGCTTTGTAACACAATCACCTTAGATCACATCTCTCTGGGAGAGGTCAAAGCTGCTCCTTCCTTAAGATAAATCAACTAAAATCAAAGGTTACTTTACTTTAAAACTGAACTTCTTGATAGATCAAAACAAAACAAAAGCAAATACAAGTCCAGACAAAAATATCTCTGCTCGTTTACTTCAGAAGGACATTTGCTCTGTGTCCAATACTAAAAGTAATGGGATGCAAAAAGCAGGAGAAACCCAACAAATTCAAGACAACTATTAGCAGAGTAATTATCCAAAGGTGGTCAAAGGTGAACTCAAGCTAAAACAAGCCAAGTGTGACCATCATAGCTGAAAAAGTCCTTTTGGGACAACTTCCTCCTGCTTCTAGAGAGACTTCAATGATTTTATAGGAGAATTAGACTGGATTTGCTATGAACAAAACACACCTTGACCCCATAACTGCACCCTACTGCAACAGCAGCACAGACCAGACCAAAAAAATTAACAAATTTTATAAAGTATGAAATGAAACTGCTCAGAAAGCAGCCATAAACAACAGAAGTTTTATTGAGTTCACGTAAAAAGTGAATTCAATAAAATTTAGGAATCTGCAAATACAAAATACATTTTGAACTCAAAGTAAGAATATACCATCTCCACAAGCATCTTATGGGTCTTCCTTAGTTTTCAAGATAATATTAATCTAAGCAGCGTATATACTAAATCATTATGTAAGAGGTCATTCACAGTGAGAAAACCTTACTATGTGAACAGCACTTGCTGCCATAAGCTTTGTATCTGTGCAGAATCTCACTTAGGCTGCCACAAAGTCAAGTACAGATTCTCTACCCAAAATTCACAGTACTAGCTTGAAATAACAGGTTCATTGCAAAAAAACCCCAAAAGGCAAAAGAAACTCTAAAGTGGCAGCAGCAAACATATGATTTTGAGATTTTTAACTGTAGGGGAGAAAAAAAGAGTGAACACGACAGATGAGCTCTATCCATTCAAACTAAGTAGGGCACAAGGCAACCAGTTTAAGTGTTCAGAGACTCTGTCAGTGAGTTTCTCACCAAGGGTTCATGAACATTCAGTGTTGGTGTTTCGATAACTGCACTGGTGAACACAAGCTTCCCTAATATTTAGAAACACAAAGTTTGTTTTTCACAACCTTTTCCTACTGCACGTACTTCCCTAACTATGAAAATTTAATAAAAGGAGAAGGGATGGAGTCCCTTTGCTTTATACGAGCTGGATGGATCTCACACTGCCACACAGCTGCATGGCAGGATCAAACCCAGAGCAGAAACTGTTGCACCTTTTGTCAAACAGGAGAGAAAACCTGCATGCACTGAAGCAGAGGAACTTGGCAGCTCTCTTCTCACCACGCCAACAATACAGAGCACTGCTCACCCAGCTACGAGACCCTCTCTGTACAGCACTCCTTCCTGAGCCCTGGGTATAATCCTCGTTATCCAGGCAGTGAAACCAGCAAGGAAAGGTTCCTCACAAAGACTCATGTCACTCAATGGTAGAAGTCAGAAAAGCAGTTTCGTAGGTGTTAGAGGTCTTGGACTCAGCTGGACAAAGCCATGAAGGATCCAAGTCCTGCTTTACATCGGAGGTGGCCAAATGACCAACACCTCCAGAGGTACCTCTCCAACTAATGGTTCTGTGAGTCTGTGGGTCAGGATGTGAGCAGCTCAAGAAAGAAAAAGCAAGAGTGTTGTTGCTCAAGAACTGCACTGAGGTCAAGTTAAAGCAAGGAAACAGCCAGAGTTGAGAGTGGCAGGAAGTCACAGTGCTGCAACAGATATTTCAGATAAACACGGGGGATGAAAAGGCAAAAAATGAAAGAGCAAAAATACAATCCCAAAGCCCCAAATGGACAACTGAGTGAGCTACAGCACTGCCAGGTGCAGAGCGAAACCCAGTGTCGAAGTGGCTCCTAGTCCAAAGCTTTCCTATTGCAGTTATTTTAAACATCTCCTGAGCCTGGCTGTGCTGAAAGTTTAAAGGAGTCTCCTTCAAGCAGCAGTGCTGACGTGAGCGGATGCCCAGGAACCGAGGAACTGCAGCAGGGAGCACATGGCCCAGCACACAGCAAGTGCACGGATGTGCCCCCCTTCTCTGCCAGCACAAAGGACTTGGGCATGACATGACAGCTTTAGGGGTGGTTTTCAATTTCTCAGTGTACCAACCGGAAAAACTTAATAAAAGAAGGAAGTTTAACTTCAGTATTAATATGCCGAAGTTACTTAATGCAAGTGAAAGTTCAACAACATCTAACTGATCTGAAAGGCTTGGCTGGAATGTGGGAATTGCTTTGGTGGAGTATTTGTAACAAACAGTCTTTCCTACCTGAGCTGCACACCCAAATCCAGACTTATTTAAACACTCTCACAATGGCTAATAGCAAATGCCCACACGAGACTGAGACAGAATCACTTCTCTCTAAACAGAGACCAGTTTAGAGGATTTTTTTTAACTGAAGAAAAGGGTGTCTACCACTGCCTGGCTCTAATGCCATCCATGGAACACCTCTCCAAACACTTCAGAGACAGCACACCGTCATTGTTATGGCACTAAGAGGGGAAACTGAGGCCCAGAGATGGAAATGAACTGTGACAGTCTCGTGGTGAAGGGAGAGTGGCCTGACACCTTCTGCCCACTGCCAACACTTAATGCAGAACAACCAAACCCTGCGCAGGAGCCAAGCCCAAGCAGCTGAGCACACCAGCGCCGTGCTCTGTCCTTGCCCACATGTCCCTGTCACCACAGGGCTCTGTCCCTCTCTGCTGTTGCTGCAATGCCTCCAGCACGGCAGGGAGAGCCTCTGCCCCGCACTGCACTTGGGTCAGGAGAGAAAAGCCAAACAGCTGTGCACGTACAGAAAGCAAATCCTTCAGAAAAAATTAATTTAGCTCAAAGCTGGATTAATTCCATGAGAAGCTCTTAGCTAAAAAGGTCAGTGAATCTGGATTTTCATTTCCTACTGTGTCCTGCTTCCTGAGAACGCTCCGCCTTCTCTAATTTCTTTTCAAACATTACAGAATTAACATTCTGAAAAAAAAAGTGTTACTTCCAACTTTATGTTTCTCCAGGTGGCCCTATAGTTTATAATAGTGCTGCTCAAGGCAAGCCAAACAAGGATAAATAAACAGCTTCCCTAAACTTTCCAACGCTCTTTCCATGATATTTAGGGATAACGACACAGGTTAGCCTTCTGAAGAGATGTTCAAAATATTGAGGAAAAAAGCTTTGAATTGATATTTTTTCCCAGAAACTTTGCTGTATCTGAATTGTACTGTGCACCACAGACCAAGTGTGTTGACAAGAGTCTTTCAAATACAACAAGAGGAGTTAAAAAGAGAGAGTAGAGCTAGCTGAGGGAACACGTGCACCACGCTTTTCTCTCATATCCCCTTTTTTTGTACTTAAAATGGGATGCAACGTTTCCTATCAGGGAACCCTGCCCTTCTGGCCAACTGGCTTGAAAAACAAAGTTTTAAACGTTCCCCTCCATGGCACAGAGGTGTAGAGATAAACTGGGATTTAAATTTCAGCGTCTAGTGACACGTGACTGTCACACCAACCCCAGGGCCTGATGCACTGGCACCTCAGAATGGGTCCCAGGTAAGCAGGGCTCTGGGTTATGCTCCCCCCAGGCTCCCGATGAGGCTCCCAGCCCTAGGAGAGCTGCACAGCAATCTGAATGCAGTCCTGCAGCTCTTCACCAGGGAAATCAGCCCAGCTCTGTCTGGAAGTGTCCCCGAAGCACACTACCCCGTGCCACTAACCCCGTGCCACTAACCCCCACGGCGCTGAGCACAGCTGATCTGCACCTCTGACACCCTGGCTGCCTCCCCGGCGCACCTGCGCCGAGGGCGGCACAGCGCAGCTCCACAGCTCCCTATTCCCACGGAAAATCTGTCGGGTGGCATTTCCGAACAGCACATCCCGGCAGCATGCTGCGCCAGCCAGGAGGCTCCGTGCTTTCCCCGCACTGGAGGCCACCCAGCCCGCCTGGCAGGTTTTGCTGAAGCCCCGCAGACGCCCCGCAGACGCAGACGGCCGCCTCTCCATGCATTGTTCCCAGCGCACGGCACAGCTAATCCGGCTCAGCACGGCATTAGCTCGGACACGCAGAAATAGACCGATAAGCGGCCCAAGGTGAGCACCCGTGCACTGAGCGGGGATTAACGCTCCATAGCGGCACTCTGCCTGCTCCCATGGCCTCTGCAAGCGGCCAGGGACTGACAAGGAAGGCCCGAGCAAACAGTTCACATGAGTCACGAGCCATTCCACAGAGTCATGAAAGCTCCAAAATCAACAGGAATTCACTTTCACAGTAGCACTGTTCAGCTGCTTTTCCTAAAGCTGATCCCCTGACGAGGGTCACCAGGGTATGCAGCAAGAAGCAATCCCTCCTCCTGCTCTCTGGAAGAACTGCGGATTTTTGGATGCTTATTTTATCAATGGAAAACAATTCCTGAAACCCAAGACGCCAATATAAACTCTGAAACGGCAGTGCTAACCTACAGACATCATGAAAAGTAAACCCAGAGCACAAAGCAAACCATTTAGTCATCCAGTTTTTACACAATGAACTTGTTGCTCACCTACGCTGGAGCACAGCCTTCAGATGGCTTTTTCCTGGCATGTAGGGTTTCAAAATAAAGTAAAAACAAACAGAAAAAAAACACCTCAAACCTGCACAAAATTAATTTTGGATTTCAACTCTGAAACTAGAATGCAAGTAGTCCCCAAAAGGACAAAAATAAACCAGGGATGGATCTGAGAGTGGGGATCACTTATCTTACAAATAGGCCAGTTTTGCATTTACATTTAATTTTCAATAACCTGGAATCTACTCTCCAGTGTCCACATACAAGGCTATTTTTGGGAAAAAAATTCAGGTCTAAAAGAGACAGCCATAATCTTCCTTTATAATACCGTTGTTCAATATGAAGGTAAGTTGTACTTCATAGAGAAAGAAATCTCAGTCAAAAGCCTGTTTTTGCAATTAAGCTTCTGCTCTGTTTTCCATGAAATAAAGTCGAACTTATTACCTACGGGTAAGTAAAGCTTTACAAAGTCAAAACTAAGACTGAACTATAGACAAATACCCAACCAACCTCTAAGCCCAGCCAAGCATCACCCCCATTTCACAGCCAGGACCCGACCTGTCTGCCCCACTCCAGTGCCAGCCACCTGCCAGGACACAACTCCACACCTAAGTGCCACGCTTTATTCACTAAATGAAACCCAGACTAGTTTACATGCCCAGCCAGGTGAGGACTGGCTCTGAAGTGGTCCCAGAGCTTGCTAGTGAGATTCTGTCCATGAATATTTTTAGGGATGGGCAGTCCTTGAAGGCACTCGAAGCAGCCTCTAGATTAAGCCTTAACTTTACCTTATTCTACAGAAAACTCAGTACCACAAGAAGAGGTAATTTCTCTAAATAACTTCCTGAAGCACACAAAAACGAGGCTTTCAGTAAGTGATCAAATGACCCCACGTAGCTCTACAGCAACCCAACACTGAGTGCCTCTGACAGAGCCTCCTGCCCTGACTTCAAACAAACACAAAGGTCTTTGGTTATAAACTTAAAACTCCTTGGGACAATCTTTGTTCCCACCACACTACAAATAATTAGAAGATGTTTAAATAAATTAATGCATATACCTACACACATTAAAATATTGAGGTATTTGAAAATACAGATGAGGCTAGTGGTTCCATAAAACTTTCATTTCTTCTTGATGACTTCCACCACCTCTTTAGGCTGTTTGCTGCACTACTGATCCTTGTTTCCTCATATAATGTGACAAAAGTGCAAAAATAACTTTAGAATCTGCCAATATCTACTCTGCCATGTTTTAAAACTGACACAGGAAACGAGATTTTGTCAGGTTTTTTTTCCCCCAGTTCCTTTTCTAACCCTTTGACTATTCTTTCTTTTCCTCTAGATGGTGCAAAGTCCTCCTCCTTCACAGCTGGGGACCGAGGACAATACCCAGCTCCTTCAGTTTTACGAGCAGCGGGTGCAGAGTTTATTTTTGGACTCAGAGCTGCCACAAGTGACTTTCAAAGCTGCTACCACAGAGTTTATTTCTGGAGTCTCCCTGGTGGAATTAACTTGAAATGCTGTTTGCACAGCAATTATCCACACAGTTTGTGCTGTTGATATCAAACTAACAGACTAACAAAACGCTTATTTATTCCTCACTCCAGTTTCCAGCAGCCCTGCTCAAACACAACCCATGCATGTACTGAAATACTGCAAGCTGCTTCTCCCATGAGTGATGTCTAGACTGCAGCCACACAAGAGGCTGTATTTTCACGTATCCAAACACAAAGCAGCCCTAAACCAACTGTGCTGCTAGAGCTGCAAAACCCTCAGGCAAGCCAGCAGACCGGTTAGTTATTACTTTTATTTAAAGCTGGGCAAAATCCCAGTAGGTATTTAAATATCTTCTTGCAATTCAACTACTCACATTGTTTCAAATCCAAATCCAATCTTTTAGAATAAGGCTAGTCATTTTCTCTTTCTGACTTCCTGCATTTTTGAACTAGCTGGTAGACATTGACAATAAAAAATTTTCAATGGTCCTAAACGTGTCTGTTTAAAATCCAAAAACAGAGCAAGGAGTTTTGACTAGGTTCAGTTCAGCACAGGAGCACAAACATTCAAACAAGCCTGTATCAGCAGCTCAATCTTGGAACTTGTCACAGAAGCTGTGAATGCAGCTGAATGTAAGAAATAATTAAACCAAATCTATGCACCAAAGGTTTCTCTGGACACCAGGATCCTTTCTTCAACCTAAGAACAACTGTCTGTCTGCTTTACTGGCAAGCAGACGGGCTAAGGCTGCTAAAGGAGAAGCACAGCTTTCCTGGAGGGAAGGCTGAGCAGAGGTGGTTTGTTCCCCCCTTCCATCTACTGGCATCAGATGGATTTCCCTCATTCATATTTCCCTCTGATTCAAGCCTTTTTGAGACAAGTGCTGGATTACGCCACCCAAAATTGCAAATAATTAGAGTATTGATACCACACATTACAGTAAGCTGCATTTTTTCATCCATCTCCACTGAAGCCCTTTTTTTGTCAAAACACTTTAAATTAATGGAGGTATTCAGAAGCATCTAAAAATGGTATTTACTAAAAATGAGCACAATACCGTAAGAGTTTGTCCCTTTTTTCCTTCTCTGTTACTGTACTAGTTTGCATAAAATTTAAAAAGCTTAAGGACACAGGAAGCAGTAACTGTGAGCAGAAGGTGCTTTTCCTCCAGTCACATTTAGAGCCATGAAAGACAATTCATCTCTTCCAGCACCAATCCCTTGCTCCTAAGATGGCCATCAAGTGGACCCAAATTTCTGGAAGGAGTTTGTAACACCTGTATTCCTCAAAACAACATCTCTCTACCTGTGAATGCACCCTAAACACTACCAAGCAGGAAGTGCAAGTTATTCAACTGCCCAAAAATATTCTTTGACTCACACAGAACAAAGCAAGAGTCACAGACAGGACTGGCTCAGTTCTACAGTTAACTCAGCCAGTACATGCTCAGAGATTATGATATTTAATTACTCTAATTTTTAAATGCTAAATGAGATTTAGAATCTTGTAAATGAAATTTGAAGTAATCTATGTTTCCAATATAGTTTGTGATTCTATAGGTACAGTCTGCTTCATGCTATGTTTGGTTTTACTCAAGTGCCTGAAATACAGAACAACCCTTGATGACAGCAAGCGACGGAAGCAGAAACCTTGTTTCATGGCAACACACACTGGGGATTTGTAATGCCTTGTTACTTACAGTTCTGACTACTGATTAATTCTAAAGTATTAGTAAACTGATGCTGTTTAAGTTACAGATAAGACTATTTCGTTATGATGAATTAAGAGTTCAGTCATTAAACAAAATGTTTACTGGAATAAGTGAAACATCTACTTACCTTCTGCAACTGAGATTCCTTCAGAAAGACCATGCCCATCTATTCCACTCCTGAGATGTGCAAACCCCACAGGGTAAGACAAGCTGTTTTGGCCAGCCACGTTCCTGAACTGCCCCACTCCCACCCTGCCTCCCCTGATGGAGGCAGAAGAAACAACCATTTAATAATCCTGATCTCCAGAGGTGGAGAGTGGCTCACACAAAGCAAAGGATAATTGGATCCTTGCACACAACCTCTCCCCCAGGAATCAGGGAATACCAACTCAATTTTACTAGGAAATATTACATAGTATCATAAGAAGGTCCAGAGTGTGTGGATGGGGCAGTTTCTCCTTTCCAGTGCCATCATCAGGAGCAGGACAGCAGGAAACGTTGTGGGAAGCAGACTGGGTTTGTATTTCCCCTTTCTAGCAGATAAAACCAATACTAACGATGAACTGGGTTCAAGGGGCACACAGAAAAGAAACCCACAGAAATCAGAGCTCAAGATTCAGAGCCATTGACTCCATCACTATTAGATTACAGGATCCCAGGAACAGATGCTTCTTCATTTGGAAGAAACTTCCAGGAAAAAAAGTCTGGTACGAAGCATCGAGAACAGGTACTAGAACAGACCCAGCCAATACTGCTGTCACAGATACCCCTGAACAACAAATCACCCTGAATTTTTCAGGGCATAACAGTGAATCAGGCAGCTCCACAGAACTGTGAATTAACAAGAGGGAGTCATAGAAAAACCTGGCCTGGCTCCTGTCCTGGATGACTAAAGGTGTTACTGCTGCACTGTTGGCCATGAACAGTATGGCAAAGCAATGGTAGGTCGATTAATCCTTTCAACAAAAAGTTTACTAGATCAAGTGAAAGATTTAAAGCATAAAGACTTCCACCCTTTAAGATGAAGACCAGGCAAATGTTCATTTCTAGGTGGCATGCATTTGCCATCAGCAGCTTGGATGGAAATACTTCAATGATGCTGCCATGTCCAAAGCATCCAAGTTTTCTAAGAAAATGACCCTCTCAAAGAGTTTAACTTACTCCACACTGTCAAATTTTGTCAGCATTTCTCATCAGCAATGAAACATTTTGTCAGTAGATAATGATGGCTGAAAGTTCAAAAACGGTAAAACAATTCTTGCAGTAAACTATCACAGAAATGTTATACCTATTTTTCAGCCTTTTCAAAAACTAAACCCCTGCTAACATTTCTGCAACAAACTGCATAGGGAATATACAGAGAAACCTTAAAAAGGGGAATGAATGCTAAGCCATTGATCCTGGATGCAGGAAAAAAAAACAAGAGCCTTTGAAGTAAGGGATATAGACATCACTAACAGTGCAAGATTTGGGACCAAAGGACTGGGATCAACGGCAGTCATATGAATCAAGTGGAATGCTGATGGGTGCTTTAGTGACAGAGCTGTGTTAAGCAGACAGGACAAAAGGATGTCTGCCTTTTCAAGGACCTATTGACACCACTGAGATCCACACAACAGAGTAGAGTGGGGCAATGCTCCCGCTTCCCAGCCTGCAGGCATTTCTCCATTTGTGGAGACACTTTACTCTTAAATACAGGACTTGGAATTGGAATTATAGCCAAAAGAAAGGACTTTGCTTTAAAAGGACTTAGGGCACCTGCACTACCGACAGACTGACTCCACCCTACAGGGCTGAAAGCAGAATGGGGAAATCTTAACAGATGCTTGCACTCTACTCTTGCTGAGAAGATTCTTTCTAAATACTAGGATCAAGTTTCTATAAATCATTATATCATCTTATTTTTAGGCTATGTATTCCATACCTGCTTTCCTTGTATTGGAACTATTTAATAGCTTAAATAAATCTCTTGCCTCCCTGCTTTTATCCTTAAACACTGTGAACAGTCATATTATTCCCCAGCAGCCTTGGTATATGGAATAAAACATACTCAGCTGTTTTAGCCTGCTTCTCTATGTTCTCAATCTTAATTCTAAATCCTGCTCTGCAATGGCATGAGTGGGGATTTTTTAAAACATGTTTAATCGAAACAGTTTATTCTCAGATCAAGATGACATTTTAATTATTTGATTTGCAATTATTACAGGCTGGACAATTTTAGGAGAGAGGTCCTTTAAAAGAAGTGTGAAATGTACTTTCCATTCAGAAAGTAAAAGCTACACATATAACCAAAAGCAGGTCTTTGAGTCAAAAAAACCCCTGATTATTACGTGAGTAATTCCTGAACAAACAATAAAGTTGCCTGCCTCAAGGAAAAAGCTGGGCTAGTGAATGACATCAACAGGAAACGAGTAACATTATCTCTTCCTATCACTCCAGCTGTGTTCTCAGTTCATTGTTTTGACAAGTGCTCTGATCACAAGGGATCCTAACAGTAACATGCCATCCCTCAGCAAATAGCACACTTCCACGTTTGCATTTAGCCTGCTGGGCTTCGGTAGAAAAATAAAGGGAATATGGCCTTTTCAAATCCCTAAAACACTTCATTTTCAATGGCATAATGAAAAAATACTTAGAATCCTGTAGGACCAGTAGGAAAAACACAGCAGGAAGTGAAAATACTAGTTACTGCTGACCAAAAGCCACTTCTACCTATGCCACTTCTAGGACTCCCTAAAAGCCAACAGATTACAGCATGATGGTAAGATCACCACATTCAGTGAAAACACAGAAGTCACCATCAAAAGCTACAGAAAGGGAAAACTCCAATTGTAGGTTAGGAAAAAAAGTTCTTTAGTCAAAGCATTAAAGCACTGGGATAACTTACCCAGCCAGATGATAAAACCTCATCACTGGAGATTTTCAACACTTGACTAGCAAAGCCCTTGAGCAACACAATCCAAGTGACACTAGATGGTTCTTTGAGCAGGAGGCTGGACTGTAAGATCTCCAGAGATCCCTCCCAGCTTCTGTGACCTCATGGGTTCCTTCTCAGGTTGCTTACAGTCACTAGCTCCCCCTGCACTTCATACAGATAGGTTAGAATAACTGCACCCAGCTAAGTAAATCTGACCTGATTTAAGGAAAGATACAATATGAAGATAAATTTCCAGTTCACAGTGTGCACGAGTTTTGTAAAAGCACAGCTATGTGCCAGCTGAGTCAGAATCAGAGCAGAGCAGCAGCTAAAACAGGAAGCAGCACCTTACAGCAGATATGCTGCCCCACGTGCCTGCTTAGCACAAAATACATCAAAGTATGGTTGGCTGGAACATTTTTGAGGATAGGAAGACATTCTAGAATTACTTCCTTTTCCCCTTGTCCTTCCCTCAACTCCATTTCCTCATCAGCTTTAGTGCTGAGGTGTCAAAGTGCCTATTATTATCCAAACATCCACCTGCCTTGTCCTCGGTCACCCACGCCAGCTTTATTGCCTCAGTTAAGTCCTGCTCAAATTAAACTGGTAAAAAAACAAATAACAAACAAAATACCCAGCTAACTTGCCCCCACCACACTTCTGCCACTCAACTCCATTCCAGGCTTTATTCAGCTAAGCTGCAGCCTCAGGTGTGACCATTACGTACCCCTGCTACGCACAGAAGAAACACACGTGCCATTTTCAGGAGTAGCTGAACCCTGTGCAGAGTGGTGCCACTCAAGTCTTGCAAAAACATTTAAATATTCAATGTCCAAATGATACCAAAAGTCTGCATAAAGCAAGATTAGATGCCAGTAATAAAATTAACTCCTACTTGCATGAAATCCAAAAGAAAAGAGGGCATTTTTATTTTGCACAGAATATTCTCTAGAAGGAGCAAGCGGCAAGTCAGAAACCACGCCTGATTCAAGGTAGGTAGTTTAATAATTTAGACTATTTAAATTATTCAACGTACTAGGACACAAATTCCTGAAAGAAAATGGGGCTGTGCATGACTCAACCGTGTCTTTACATATATTAGTTAGTCATGTGCTTTCCAGACTAGACAAATGTGGAACAGACAAGATGCCAGCATGATAAAAAAAAAAGCTTTAGTTAAAGATTTCTACCCAATTTAAAGCCTCTTGCCAACCCTCCAACCACTACAGACATATGTGAAATCAAATCCTCAACGAGACTCTGCACTGAAGGCAAATTATTAGGTCTATTTAAGTCATTCTAATAAGAACTCTGCTGAAACAAGTTTATTCTTGTTTCACTGCAATAAATTATTCTGAACCTTCAAAAAAACTACAGAAATATTTTTTTAATTACAAAAAAAACGGTGCAGGCCTACAAACAATGTTTAGGATACTAAAACATCATACATAAATTATGTTTATAATTAATTCCTTTGTTTATAAATTATTGTGCATCAATGACATGTATGTATCAAGACCAAGAGATATATATGAGCAGTAAAAAACCAACATAATCCATCCCCCCCTCCCACCCACCCTCCTCTGAATCCATTGCCTTTTTATTCATCTACCCACCCACTGGTCTTCTGACACAAATATATGCTGAAAATCAAAATATAAGAGCCAAAATAATTCTACAGTAAATCACCTGTGTGATTTACTTACTTTCTTTGTACCTACTACTGTCTTTCCTTCCATTATCTTTATGACTTTTAAAGAATAAATTCTTTTGATACGTGATGTTTTTAAGTATAATGAACATACAGCTAATTTTACCATCATAGAACAAATAACTTCAGCTTATAAACCAGTCTACAGAAAAGCTAAATTAACAATTCTGACCATCCTCAGTAGAGGCAGGCCCCAGCATCACTACCAAAACAACGTGGGGTTTGGGCCACCTCCCTTGCTACACGTGATTTAGTACAAGCTGTATTTTTGCCTTCAGAATGCTCGGGATCAGCAGTTACTATGCTGGCACTGGCACCATTAACCATGCATTTTCCATGTGACTGAATCAGTGTCTTCAAAACCAGACAAATACACAGTGATGTTAAAATTCTACTGCACCAGGACTTCTTTATTTAAAAAGTCAAGGTGACAAAGTTTTGCTACTTTGATTTTTGCTTTCAACTTTCTAAGACAACAGTTCAAAGAGAAAAATAATTAGATTATTGTATAAAATGTTTACGAAATCTTAGGAAAGTTTTCAATGACTAGTTTAACTAAATCTGCTTATTCCACCTACTTTTCCAGAGATTTTTTTAGAACAGAGTGCTCACTATCTCAACTTCAATCTAAAAAATGTGCTTGAACAAATCTGTTCTCCATTGAGAGAAAAAAAAATACAATAAAAAAATCAGCTTAAAATAAATTTATTAAACAATACAAAAATAAGCATGCTGGAAATCAAGATACATAAATAACATACAATGCAAATGAAAAATGGAAAACGAGACAGGTAACTTAACAACTGAGCCAAAAGGTACAACACAAATGCTAAAATAAATCTTTAAAAAGCATTTACATTTCTAATGAAATGTTAATGATGCTGACAAAGAAAAACAAACAAACAGCTAAAATGCTTGAATATCAAGAATTGCTATTACTGTAGCACAGGTGAACACTAAAACCGTTGCAGACTTCACACATGGAATGACTAAAACTCGGTGGCCCCAGCCTCTCCCAGCTGCCCGTGGTGGGCGAGCTCGGCCCCCCGGGTGCCCTGCCACAAACAGGAGCCACCTGCACCCGTGGCAGCCAGGGCAAGAAACTACAGGGGTGGGCAAGTTACAGAACAGTTGGTTTCAGAGGAGTCTCCTCCTGACCCTTCCTAGCTAGAAGCTGCCTTCCATTCTGAGGCAGGCTTCAAAAGCATATATTACAGAACTGTAATATATATATATATATATATTTTTAAAGATTGTTTAAGCTGTACCCTAAATATTCTTATTATGCATATTAAAGACCTAGTAGTTTTCTTATTTTTGTATTTCCCATGCAGGACTTGACTCTACCACAAGTTTTGCATGTGGAAAAATTGTCCATCTTCAACCACATCTTTAGAAGTGGCTTCAAACAGTAGTAAAAATCAAGGTGGGCAGAATCAGATGAAGCAAATCCTGCATCATGCCTTTTCCATTTTTAATTAAATCAGCAAGTCATCCAGCAACATGTCACCACTGTAAATACTTTCCATTAGCAGCACAGACATATTATGTTCCCTCTTGCAACTGAGGGTATTTCAGGTCAAGTAGTTCTGCAGGATCTTGTTATGTCTCTGTAGCTACTAGTTTACTGCAAAATCCTCAAACAGGCAAGACATTTTTGTAATTCAAGACTTTGCCTTTATTTTGAGGATAAGCACAAACAGACCTAACCTTATCATCAGAGATAAGATTATAAAATAGCTATTATTCAGCAATTCATGACTGACAGTTATTACTGACATCTGCACCACAGATTTACCTCTTCATCCCAGT
Organism: Promerops cafer; assembly: GCA_013398275.1. Lineage (NCBI taxonomy): Eukaryota > Metazoa > Chordata > Aves > Passeriformes > Nectariniidae > Promerops > Promerops cafer. Next base: position 507,080 of record VZSE01003117.1, on the reverse strand, counting down.
AGGGCATCGAATTCACTGAAAATTGATGTTCTGTATTGTTTTGCTTAAATATTTTCATCCTAGGCTTCAAAGACAGGAAGCCCATCCTTTTACAATACTCTGCTAAATGAAGATTATTCAGGGTTTAGTCAGAGCTTTTTCAAATGTTTATGCAAAACTAACAATACCTAAACAGAATAATTAAGAGCAGCTTGCTTTCTCAGAGAACATCACCTCTGTTTCATACATCTTCCTAAACTCATGAGCATCCAGATAGGTCAAAAAAGGGGCAGGAAAAAACTAACTTTGCTGTTAGGCAAAACTCACATATCAACATTTTGGAGTTTTCGATAAAAAAAAGAGAGAGGGACTGTGGAAAGGAACAGGGAGAAGAGGTGAAGGTGTTACTACAGAATTGTCACTGTCTCTTAAAATCCTCTACCAGCTAATACCATTTATCATTGCTTGGACAAGTTTCCCTAGTTTGATAGACCAGGTCTCTGTGTGATGTGTGCTAGGGATGGGATGTATCAGATTATTTGCAAATTTATAGAGGAGAAAACTTTATAGAGAATGCTTTTCTAAGATTTTTAGCATTATTAAGAATCTAACTCCTTGAAGTGTTAAGAATTTAGCAAGTCTTTGACCTCTGTCCAGAACTGCCTATTGAGCCTGTCTGAAGCTTAAGTATATGATTTGGAGCTACACCCTACTCAAGATACTCAAATTATCAAATTATGCAGCTTAAGAGATGCAGCTGCCTGTAGAAAAATGCAAGTCCTCTTTCTCAGCAAGCTGACAGAGCTGCAAACTCAAAATAATTTCCAAAAAATAGCAATTAATGATAACTTCTTAAAAATTTGCCCATGTGTAAGTAAGTGAAACCTCATATATGAACATAGACACACATAAACAGTTGAAAAGTAAGTTAACTGTAAACAGTATTACTAAGATCTACCTATCTGCTTCCCTGTGAACATATTTCCTGCTCACTGCTCAGTTGGTTACCACTCTAAACCCCAGATTGCTTACATTCCTTTCCAGGGTGGAGCACAGCACTATTAGTATGGCAGACTTCTGAGTCATAACTACCAGCTGGCAGCACAAGCAGCAAGAGAGACACTCCAAACAGTTGGGTCAGAAATCTCTCTGCTGCATTAATTAACTTGCAAACAAGATAGGTTTTTTTCATCCTCCTCCCCACTTCTCCCACTCCTGCCCAGGCATTTTTGCTCTCTTTATTACAACATTAGCATTAATAATTATTAATGGTTTGATTAAAAGAAAAAATAATCTTCACTAGCATGGCATATGCAAAGGGTCCGTTTCTGTTCATATTTGAAAGCTCACATTAAAATAACCCTGACATGGTAATAATGTGACTCAGAACCTATCTCCACTTAATATACAATTATTTAGAAATTCAGGAATTTGCTGTATTTTGCTGAACACTATTTTATATTTTAATTAATATTCTATCTTTACATGCTGACCTTGCTCAGTGGACACAAGTTCTTGCTCAGCCTCAAGGTTCATATACTTAAAATTTTCAGATATAAACAAAAATAAACAGATACATACCACTTTTGTGGTATATCTTTGAAAACACTAGGATTTACCTTTTTTTTTTTTTTTAAACTAAATGTGTTCTAAATAACTATAAAAGTCAGTTTACAGCTTTGGGTTTGCACATGCTTTTTCCCCACACACCCTTGAACTTTGACAATCTTTTTGGTATAGCATACAGAATTTACACAAAATGTATATATAAATGAAACACCAGGTAAACAATATTGAAATCAAAGTTAAATCTAGAGATGCTTGAGGGTTTTTAAAATGAAGAATTTAATGAAACTAGAACCCATTTGTTTAGTTCTGCTCTCCCCGACCTTCCATTCTATACACTACGGTTCTGGAGATGTCCTCGTTTGATTCAGGTGACACTTTTTTCCATACTGTTTCTTTTAAAGCAAGTTCTTGCTGGAGATTCTCATAGTCCATTGGTCCAAAGGAATGCTAGTTGTTCAAGCAACATACATTATTTATTAGTGTACTTGAAGGAAAAAAAAAAATCCATACTTGCAGTCATTGCTAACAGACTCAAGTTTTTCAGCTCTTCACATAAACTGTTAGTTTCTCTTTTCCACTTAAAAAAAATTAAATTCAAAATTGGGTATTTTTAAGATGTACACATGCAAATAGAAGCACTTTAAAAATCATTCTACTGTATCTTCACCTATTGAAATTTTCATGCCTTAGTCAGAACATTAATGGTATTGAAAATAAAGAGGTTCTCCTTATCTCAACCCCCTCACACTTGTATCTTTTGTAAATGTAGCTGGAGTGGATTCAGTTCATTCCCAGACACTGCTTATGCTGCTCCCTAAGCAGCAGGCTCTTGTCTGCAGCACTGTTCATGTCTGAATTCACTGCCTGTGCAGCTCTCAGCAGCTCATGTGGTGTCAGAGGTATCCTTGTGAAAGTACAGCTAAACACAGGTCTCGTGCACTGCAGCACACAGCAGAAAGGCTAAGCCCACCAGCTGGTCAAGTCTTTATTAAAGGCAACCAGTACAGTAAAACTCTCTGCAACTTCCATCAGATACCATCTACCTAATCTAGCAGGGGAGATGAACTGCATGAAATGGAGTTACAAATCTAGTAATGAATTCTCCTTACACAAAACCTTGTGACAGTGTGGTCCACCCACGTAAGTGTCCACTAATAATGTACACTGACTAGATTATCTGAAAGCTTTGATGCAATACATGTCATTGAGCAGTTTGGCATTTTGAGAGGAACTTTCCACACCTCTTCTGAAGTCTAGGAGCAATACTCACGGAACACAGACAGTAACTTACCCGCTGATCACCACCTTCTCTGCGAGGATCAAGCTTTTTTGCAAAGTGTCTCAAATTATCGTAGTTATGGAAATTGCACAAAGAAACCAGATCCTGCAAGTGTTTAGAGAACATGCATTATTATCTGCAAAGGATAGCCAAATGCATCCAAGTTAATAATAATACTACCACTTACATTTTGCATCATACCCTAGTAACTTAAACCAGTAAATAGAGAAGTTTATTTAATAAATCAATACCCATGTCCATAAGGCACTTTGAACATAATACATCTATAGGATAAAATTCTATCTTTAAACTCCTTCTTACAGAAGAATGAAACAAGGAGCAATTTGCAAAATATCTATTTTACTATATTCCTACTCCAGCTGTATGGAACACTTCAGTGACACTGGGCTAAGTCCAGTACATCAAACTTCAATCAAAAGGATGAAACAACGAAATGAGTGTCATAATGGATTCTAAATCAGTCTGAATTACAACATGAAAAGCTATAATTACAAAACCTGGCAATGCTGTTCTATTTTTAAAAGTGAATGTTACATTCATGTTACATGTATGCCACAATCATGAATCAGTTTTTAGGTCTCATTGCAATGCAGAATTGATGCAGTAAATCCTTCACCTACCCCTCTATTGTAGGAGTTGGAGTTAAGTTACCAGGACTATTTCATATGAAACTTTAAAGCACTTAAACTAGAATTAGTAACTTCTTAATTTGAAGCTGTGCAAATGTTAGATAAATAGAAGCATGAAAAAGCATGAGCTGCTGCTCAACCTCCCTTTTATAATTAAGCAATCATCATACGAGGTAGTTTTAAGGAAAAGAAAGGAAGAATTTTTTTTACATTCTCCTCTCCCACAAAACACCTTAATTCATCATTACAAAGTCCTCCCCAAAATCTCTCCTACATCTAATGCTCCTATCAGCAGACTATCCATAGCTCTTTCACTGGCATAACATGAAGCTAGGAAGAGTTTGCCCAACATCTGGGTATCATCTATGAAGACATCTTTTATGTCAGATGGTTTATAAAAATCAGTTTAAAAACACATCAGAATGGCAGTTGTTGCATGTCCAGTGTTTTGAAAACTCCACTTTATGACAAGAGAAGGAAAGAAGTCTATAAATAGAGCTCTACAGTTTTTAAAGCAATATACTGGAGTCCAGCACTTTCATTACCCTGTGAAGTGCTCCTTCTCAAAGCTTTTCCACAACAGATTTCTCCAGTGTTTCTGGCATCATATTTTCATGCTCACTGAATTCAAGTGCTATTTACAACTAAAAAGCAAACATCTATTCTTAGACTTTCACCCTTGAATCAGATGAAACCTGCTATGTAGGAACAATCACAAATCACTAATTCATTTAGATCTCAGCTATGCCAACTGAAGCTCAGTAAACATCAGCTGCAAAAGCAAAAAACAACCCAAAAAAACCCAAAAAACCCCAACAACCAAAAACCCCAAGGGCAATGCTGCTTACATGACAAAAGTGAATTCCTTTAACACTGTTGCCCATCTTGTCCAAAGGAGGTGACCAGCACATCAAGCCCATGACATTAGGAACAACCAGAAGAATCCCACCAGCAACTCCAGATTTTGCAGGAAGACCAACCTACAGAATAATCAGAGAATTACTGGCCTCTGCAATTGCTCCTCACTATTGTAACACAATGTATCAGCATTTTCCTGAAGATTATTGTGTAGCATTTATAAAACACTATCTGGAAGGCACTTGAAGCTGGGAAAGCATTATTACTTATCTCTTATTAGATAAACAATAACCTGATGCCATTTGTAACAATCCAAGATTCACAATCATAAAACTGTTTGCTCTCAGGAATACAGTGAGTCAATAATACTGTGAAAGAAGATAATTTAAATCTATTAGAAGAAAAAGTATTTATGACGAAGCAGTAGTACACAAATGTATGCTCATGAACAGCTTGCAACAAAGTGGTAGAATGAAGCTGTAAAAACCTTGACTGGAAAAGGTAAAAAACAAAACCACAAGAAAACTGGAAAGTCTCCATGAAATCATACAATAACCTACTTATTTACAATCTGAACAAAGGCATTACTTTTTTCCAGTAGGAACTAACATGTCACATATCCTTGTAGCTCTCCAAGCAGCAACTTTTGTGTCACACAATGCACCATAATCAATTTTACATGTATGCAGTAAGGAAAAACTAAAAATGCTCAAAAATAGTACTGAAAGCATAAATAAGATACAGTCCATCTTGAATTATACACATGTAAGGAACACACTGCTAGAAAACAGGAGCACAGCACATGTGCTGTGTATGACAGCCATTTTCACACATATAAGGACAATCTCTGATCCTGAGTTACTGAAGAAAAAACAACTGTCTGCAAAGGCTTTCTGCTCTCCTTAACTTCCATACAGCAGGATTTCTTCAGCCATGTTTTCAGTTCCTGTTTCTCTCATGAACAGCCTTTCCTAAGGAACAGTATTTATGTTTTGACATGAAAAGGATTCCCAGATGTGAAGGCAGAGTGCTCTAAGGTATGTGACACTAGTAGTACCATGAATCCTAGGTGAGATTTTCCCTTACAGTGCGCTCAATTTCTAAGCAATTCACCTAATGCCCTCTCCTCTGCCTCAAAAACAAGGGAGCAACCCCTAGAACATGGAAAATAATAGGACAGGTTAACCTTCCTGGTCAGCTGTAATTAATACCTGTAAGTACTTACATGGAAGGCAAACTGCCCTGAAAAGTCATACATGCCACAGGAATGCATCAAACTCAAGGTATTCCGGACTGCCTCGGGGCTCAGGACTCTCTCACCAGTGATTGGGCAAAAGCCACCATTAGCCAGAGTTGCTGCCATCACACTTGCTGACTCACATGTTACTTCTATTGAGCAAAGCTTATGGAAAAGAAATAGAGATTATAAGCACTGGTACTTCTAGCACAGTAAGGCCAACTACAGCAGGATCAACAAAATATTGAAATATTAAAATAACATCTCAAAATCACCTGTAGCATAACATTTCTTACAGATTACACTAGTAGCATCAATTAATACAGTCTGAATCTTTCTACTATAAAGATCCCAGTGACAGTGTTTGTAAGCCCTCTTAAAAGCTGGGGACAGTATTTTAATGGGTTAGTGTCTCTGCTCGATTCCTCCCCCCACCCCCCTTATGTTCCTTTGAGAGGAAGAGGTCTGTAAAACAATCTCAGTATTTTGCATCTGCTTAAATGGCAATGCCACAGAATGACTGTTTTTTTCAATTTGAGCTTGTTTCGTGTGGTGGGTTCTTTTCATTTTATAGCCTTAGAAGATCCCACACATTATTAGAAGTACAATTTAAAGCTGCAAATTCTAGCACATGCAAGTCTTAATGCCAGCACTTCCTGCTGATGCAGCCGTATTTCACCTTTCTCATATTTAATTTCTTATATAGTAATGATACAACCACACCATAGTTTTTCCCAGGATCCCTGCTTCAGTACAGACTATACATACTTTGGTGACACATCAGGAAATGTGATATGATGCCATCACCTGATGCTGCCTCATTTCTGCAGAAACCAAAAGATAAGTTGGTTTCAACCTGAAGCTGAAATGCTGCTCTAAAAAGTAAACAAACTAGTGCTCGTATTCTTGCTTCTGCCAAACAGTCATTACATGATACTTCATGAAGTTACCTAAGCCACGTTTGCATGAGTAGTTACTACCTGGAATTCTTATTTTCCGGGTGCCAAACTCAATACATCCTAGTCCAATCAACTGGAGTTGCAAATCAAGAGATTGTCAGAGACGCATCTAAAATGGCAACTGTGTTTTAAACATATGAAGTATTACATAATATCACCTACTTTAAAAAAAAATTGTTTCTAGGTTCTCAGTTTAAGCACCTGCATTTTGTACCTCGTTTGTCTAAACTGAGAATAATCCATCCTCACTTTACAGAGATAATAGTCAAATACGTTTATTCCTGCTCAGAAAGTTCCCAGTCACAAAAGGGAAGAAGGAGCATTACAGAAAACCCAAAGAAAAGAAATAACTAGACTTTTAAGTAGAATCTGAGTGCTGGAAAGGTAAGCATTGTACCCTAACAAGAAAACAGAAATGCTGCTCCTGTATGAGCTACCCTCTTCCTGAGCAAAGGGGATTTTTCAAGGGAAAAAAGAAAGAACGACACATGGTCATTAAATTAGAGATCAGAATACACAAAAATGAGGCCAAATTAAAATACATCAGAAAAGTAAGCTTTAGCATTTCTTAACTTATTAATAGCTTCCACTTAGAAAATGTATCAGGCAGTGGGATACAAGGCATTTTAAAAGCATGTTTACACAGTAAATTCAAATAAATTACACGTTCTCTTCTGTCACAAGTTCAGACTATTAGCTTGTACGTGGTTTCTAACTCTACAAGAGGTCAACTACAGCTAATCACACATACCTTACTTCATAAACACTCATCCAGTCTAAATATAAGAGAGCAGGTGCATCCCAACACAAAAAACTCAAATAAAAATTGCATTTTGAAAATAATGGCTTATAATTTGCAGAAGTAACAGCAAGTCTCCAAGTCAAAAACAGATTTTGAGAACTCAACTCTGTGTTTTTTCTTTAAATTCTCCCAGATGAAGTGAATCAGTAACACAACTTGAACTGCCTCTTGAGAACTGTACACAGCAGGGCTGAATTGTGAACGTTTAAACATTAGGAAACCGTAACTGAGGAAGTACCTCACACTAGCCAAGTTCTCATTTTGTGACAGCTGTAAATAACTTGCTGAAAGTGAAAAAGAAAAAAAAGGGGGAAGGGAGAGGAAAAAAAAAAATACATATATAGATTCTTACTCAAAAGCACTGAATTAAACCCAAAGGAGGAGGTATTCCCATTACTTCCCTTGTAGCACTCCCCTCGAGCCTGCAGCTGAGCATGCATTCTCCAGTTATGCAGAGGTTAAGCTACTCCACAGCACAGTAAGAAGCAGTAACCCAAAGGAGTAGTAGTGTTTTGTCAAACTCACTGAAGTAATACAAGACATTTCAAGCTTCTAACTTCCAGTGGTTTAAAGACTACTGCTAGTTTGTATTAGCAACAAAGACACCTGAGTAGATCACCTAAACAAATTCAAATCTGGATATGTCAAACATACACCTGTCATTTCCAGAGTTAAACAGAAGCTGACATTTAACTGCAAGTCATTAAAGCCTCCATGTCTAGGCACAAATCAGCTTCTACTGCTTATAATAGCAATTCTAAGCCTATAGTGAGTCTCAATTTTCAAGTCAGTTACCTGAAAATAGAAGTCTAGTATAGCAACCATATCCGTGCCTTCGGGAAAGCACTGAGGAAGAAAAATAAAGAGTCTTTAGGTAAAATTATTATTATTATTTTAAGGTATCACTTTTAGAAAGACACAACTTAAGCTATGTTTTTGCCAGCATACTATGCATTAGGCATATTTTAATATAAACATTTAAATGTAATAAGTAGAAATACTTAATGACATCAGATTTAAAAATAACACAGTGCTGCAAGATCAATAAACTAGGTACTAAAGTATTTTTCAGTATAGTTTTCAACGTCTTTAAATAAGCAAACAGAAAAATGCATCCAGGAGTTTTTATAAAGTCACCTCTACAGCGCAGATTATACATTTTACAACAAATAAAACAAATTACCACGGCTACGATACAGAAAAATATTTACAGGTATTTTATTAGAATGGCATAAATATCACACTTTTTAAATGACAGCATTTGAATAACACTGATAAGACATATCCAGTATTAATTTGTGCCATACTTTACATAAAATGGCTTCACAGACTATGAATAAAACCCAGCACATCATCTTCGAAATACACTTTAGAAAAAAAGAGATTAACCTTTTTTTCTTTCAAGTAGTAGCCAATTGCAAAGTTTCTATCTCCACTCTCTCTTTCAGACTGGAACCTAAAAGAGAAAAAAAGAGAAAAAAAAAAAAGACAAGGCAACATGTCAAACTTTCCAAAAAACCCCAAAAAATCACTCAACTCAAGATGTATAATGTAATCCAGTAAAATTCCATGTAAAGGATGCATCACTTCTGAACACAAATATTCTACTAATGGGACAGAAGTGGCCACACAGCTCATCCCAGTTCACCCAGCTGGAGTGAACCCCCACTGACATCCAAATACAAACAGCAGTGGTTACCTACACAGCAGAAGCTGACTTGGAAAGAAGGCAAAGGAGGGTAAAATCCTAATCTTGGAAGCATTTCTAAGCGGGCCAGAGTGGAATGGAACATCCCACACTGAGACAGTGAAAGGGTCATTCCCTGCCCAAAGCAGAGGAATGTGAGGATGACACAGCAGGTCAGACAAATGGCTCCACTCCTCACTGTGGTGATTAAGGTAAGGATGGAACCTAAAGGAGGAACACCTGCCTGGTTCCTTCTATAGCACACACCTTTTACTGTAACAAAGCTCAGGAAAAACACCTCTCTATGTGATGGCCGCTGGCAACCTGGAAGCAACTCTGCTAAAGGGAATCTTCATGATTTCCCCCGTGCTGCCTGAAAAAGCTCTCAAGCTTTTTGGAATACTATACACTGAGTTTATGAGGGGAACTGTTTGTTTGAGAAAAGAATTTAAATATGCAAAATAAGAAAGCAGGAGTCCCAGTTGTATGAACTTTGCTATGCAGCCACCAACATGCAGAGTTTCATATTTAATATGAATGCCACGAAGAGAAGAGTTGCACTTACAGCTCTCCTTGCCATAGCACCAACAGAGCACTAAGACAGAATAATGACATTTTCAAAGAGGTAACCAACACTTTTAGGTGAAATTTAGCCACACTGATGTCAGAGACATGCACAACTTTAGTTGTAAATTGTAAGTGAAAGATACCCTCCAATATAAGGGATGAAATGCCAGTTGAAATGTAAATAACTGAACTTTGTCATAGGCTCAATATACCAGTTATCAGCTGGAACACTTTCCAGCTAACCTTATTAAGTGAATAAAAAAATACTTACGTAGCATTACTGAATCCAACATACTCATTACCAGCCATTTTATTCATGAACTGCATCACCTGTCAGAGACAAAGACAAGGAAAAGCAATATTTTTACACATAAAAAGGTTATGAGCTTTCAATCCAGCCTTACCCTAAATCTTGCAACTCCATTTTATAAATGCAATACAAGTCACTAAATGTTTAAACAACCAAGTACATCTACAAAGACAAAACACGGGGTATTACTAAAATTTCACGTTCAATTCCCCTGCCATCTTGAAACTTTTACCATGGAATTTAGTTAAAAAAAGAGAAGTTATAAACTTACGTAGTCAAATTTTTCTGCATTATTTGCTCCTTGCTGCAAGAAAAGAAAAAATAATTTACAAAAATTGTTAACAAAGAAACGAAGCTAGTTCACTTAACAGTATTAGGATTTTAATGCATATAACTAAGGTATAAGGCTAATCAAGAATAAGGTACTACAATCACTTCATATATTAATAAAAAAATTTAAGTGTTAGATAAGTAAATCTTTGATTATCATTTAAATAATCCTATGCATCTTAAACACCTGTATGCTGGAGATTAATTTAAACTGAAAAAGGTATACTTTAAGTGCTCTCTATTCAACTTTACATGCTTAGCATAAGTAAATGCAGTAGCTAAAGCAAAAAAAAAATACAGAAGTAACTACAAACAGGATAATTACAGTAAAAACACTAACTTCTTATAGATTAGTAAGGCAAAGGTATTCTCATATTACCAACAGAGCTGAGCATAGGGAGGTTCAGGCTACTGAAGTTAAAATATTTCCATGGCCAGTGCCCATATTAAGAATTTAGACTGAAGACTTAAAATGAAGTGTTACCCCTTACTATGAAAATAACTGAAATTAATTTTAAAATATCTGATTAATGTCCTACCTATTAAAAATCATTAAACAGCTAGAAAAATAAAATTTCACATCACAGGGCACATCACTGTGCTAACAATGTACAGGAAAATCTAAATCCAACTTAATAAGGATGATAGTGAAACAATTCTTAGGGTGGGCTTGGTTTGGGTTTTTCAGGGAGGATGAGGGTTGTTATTTGGAGTTGGTTTTTTTTTTTTTCCCCCTCATTCAAGAACATTCTCAAATTTAGTAGCTGCCAGTTAAAGACATTAATTTTTTAGAGGTCTCTGATGGGTGACCTTTCACAAATTCCTATCTAAAGATATTCAAGGAGGAGTGGGAGGTAAAAAATAGGCCATGGCCAATGGGGGGAGTTTTAAATTTTTTTTAAGTAGCCAAGTAGAATTTTTGGAGGAAGTTTAAAAAACAATGGCATCACATACACAAGTGGAAATAATGTATCTGGAGAAGATGTTTTCATACAGAATTTTCATATTAAAGACACTTTATTTAGAATAACAAGACTAACAAATCTCAAACAATTCAAGACGCTACTTGCACTGTGTTTAGTGTGGGGATGGGGAAGAAAGTGGAAAAAAAGGAAGCTTTATATCAACCAGTATTTTACTTAATGAAATGCATAAAGCCAGTCTCATTTCTCACTCTGCATGTGGATTAGGGTGTTGCAGATAATCTTGGAAGCCCATGCTTCAGCTCATCTACAAGAGGATGTGCAGACACACACGTACAGTCACTGGTGAAAGGAACACCACACTATTCTCTCAAAATTACACGCCAGTGGTTACCTCGTGTTTAAAGGCTAATAACCTTACTCCTAAAGGCAATAATCTCTAGCTAGTTTTCAATTAGATAAAAAAAATGCATGATACATTTCATCAAAATGTTCCTGTATAATATACCAGAACACAAATCTTAAAAATTTAACTCCAAATCTGTTCAATGAAAAATAATTAAAAGAAGAAATTACCAACTTCATTGAACTGTTGCAGTTGTCAAAATATTCCATAGATCCTAATGCTGTAAAATATGTAACAACATTTAAACCACAAAAACCTTTTTAACCTTTCAAATGCACAATGAACATCTTTTTCTGGGAAAGTGGGTCAGCATTAGTTATGGGATGCTGCATTGATAATTGTATGGTTAGACATGTATAATAAATTGAAACAGGTTCTTTTGTTAAAAAAAAGAAAAGAAGGAGAAAGGGATCATGCTTTCTGCAAAAATATAAATACATAATACTTCACTTTTTTGTTCTGCCCAGTGGAAAAAATATTCCCTTCAACAAAAACATGGCTCTACCAGCAGCACATAAAATTGGTGGGCAAAAGACTCAAAGAAAACTTTTTCCACATCAACTTTTCATAAAAAAGGTTCCTTTTAAAGTTCACAACTAAACTCGTATTTTGGGAAGAAAATCTTCTGCATATTAAGCCAGATGATGAGGTTTTAGTCCTTGATGTTCCGTGCACTTGCAGAGGTATTTCATATCACACACAAAAGCATTTGTTACTGAAACCAGACTGCTCGTACACTTGAACTATTTGCTTAAGTAATCACATGATCAAGACCTCAGTAGGGATTTACTACAACATGTTACTGAAGTAAGAAACTCTGCTTCCATACACATGATGGCTAAAAACCCCAACAGATAGTTCCCCTCTTTCAGCAGCTGACAGAGGTGTCCTGCTCCTCCTAAAAAGCTGGAGAGACACAGTGGCAATACACATTCTATGATTAAAATTCAATTACAAATATAAAATCCTAACATTCAGAGTACTGAGCAGCTTTTCCATAATAATTTAAACAAATATAAGGGACAGGAAACTTTTGTTCTTCCACAAGTGCTTCTTATTTTTAGTTTGACTGTATAAACCTATGAGTTTGGGGGCACAGTGACAATATTTCTTAAAAAGCATTTTAAAGTTCAGATGCAATTCAACCTGTCTAAAACATCAAAGAAAACATTCCATGCACTAAACTCCACAAACACTTCGTACATTTACAGGAACATGTTCATATACACACTTACACATGCTTGTGTGTATATGCATATGAAAAAACACTTCTAAATGAATACAAAATTAAATGTACAATGTTAAGACTGAAGCAGTTTGATAGGCAGAAAATTCAAACTTGCAGAAGACAGCTCAATACGATTTTGTAAACACTTAAAACCCCAATGGACACTACAGCTGTCAATCATAAATTTGAATTTTTTTACTGTGTCAGGTTTTAATGATCTTCCCTTTTTTTTATAAACAAGGTACTTGTACTGTATTATTTAAAAAATATCAGCAGTTGCAAGGGCTACATGCCTACATGGGAAGAGACCCATGGATACTTACCAGAGCTTGCAACAACAAAATTAGGCAAAATTTATTAGAAAAGTAGTTATGATTAGCCACTTTTCATTGATCAACACTGTTTCTATGATTAGACCATATAAGCTCTTACCATGTGTCTCTTGCTAAAGCAATTTCTCAGTTTTGAACCTAAGCAAAGCTAATAAAAAACACCTGGATCATGAGAAGTTTATAATCTTCTAATAATAGAGGATTGTTTAAAAAATAATTTCCGGAATATTTAAAGACAAATTTATAATCTAACACTATACTGTGATGAAAATATCCAGAAATAAAAAGTTGTAATTCTACGACAGAGTGCAAGAAAACTTTTTTTAACACATCTGCATTTTTCATGAAGTTAATTACTAATGTCTTTATTTTAGCTTTCTCTACTTACAGACTTTTCATATTTTATTTGTTAAGATGGTCCTGTTCTGTGAGAACTGGCGTCTTCACAGCTTAGTGTACCATTTTCAGCTCTGAAATACTTGAGAGTACACTGTGACAGTATTTGACCCCAGACCAATACTACCAAAATTTCAAACACACCTGTAAGATTCTTTTTTGTGTCCTTCACTTCTGTGCATGTGTGAACACTTAACACATGTTATTTCACAGAATCTACTAGATATTCTATGTCAGATAACATCCAATATACTCGAGTTTTAATAAAAAGTGGAGAAAAACATGGATGTAAGTTCTGTCCCAAATTAGTTACCACAAGAAAATTAGTAACCTAGGAAGAGAGGCAACACCACCAAAGTGAAGACAAATGTGTGGCAGAGAAGATCACACCAACACGTTGTAAAGTGGTTTGTATGCACATTTACACATCAGTCTATCAGGAAGCATAACTCGAGTGACAGCATACAGCAACTGGACTAAATCAGTACTGTTTATTGTAACTGTATTGTCAAATAAACCATGCATTTTCCCACCTCTCAAGTACTGGACTGTAACTGCATAGGTTACCTAACAACTGAATCCTGACAGCAAACAGACCCTTGGCACAGCCAGACAGGTTTTTTCTACCACTCTTTGCCTCATTTATTTTGTGATTTATCAGCATATTTAGAAAATTCTTAAATATATCAACCCCCTCCATGTTTTATTAAAAAAAAAAAAAGCTTCCATCGAACTAAGGTTTTTTTAGGGTCAGCAAGATCAGCACTTTCATTTTCTTGTACACTAAATTTTCAACAACTACGAATTTTGCTATTGCCAACATGTCTAAATGCTTCCCACATAATTCAAGACCACAAAACTCCTTCCTTCAGTGAGCATTCAAGTCCACACTGTCTCAGGCCCTGCATGTGGCTGCCAGCACTGAGAAGATCTAAAGATGCTGTATTTGCCTGAACCTTCGCTGTTAGGTTAGGAAAACTTTTATCTACAAATGGAATGTTGAAGCATGCAATAAAAATTACTTCAGATTAATCCCTTGTCTGATGGTGATTCCACAGCCATCTGCCTTCTTCCACATATTTCTCTCTGAAGCCTCCCTCTTCCTCTCACTGCACTTCTAGCGGGACAGTCAGTAAAGGTAATGTGGGAGTGAGAAGTCCCTGGCAAAACCACTGATATCCCTGGAGCTGACAAGCTTTGAGAACTGAGTTTAAGGAAACTTAACAAACCAAAGCAGTAAAATCTATCTGCACTACAGGCAATAAAGACTTTTCCCAGCCAATGTGGTGTACAGAAAGCTGCACTGAATCTGTTCTAAATTCATACAGGAGCTGAATCACCTTCTCTCAAGCACGGTAATTTCCTTGGAGACATGATAAAAATTACTGTTTTATCTCACACCACTTTTCCATAAACTCCTGTAATTGCCACTACAATCTTCTTTTGATAAAAATTATTTGAAAATTATTGTAACTGTCATTTATATAACTAGTAATACAGGCAAATGGCTGTACAATTATCAAGATGAGAAAAGGTCCTTAGCAGGTTTTTTTAATTTTATTTCTTAAAAAGTCACCTGCAGGATGTCCTTTTGCTAATGCATTTTTATTGTAGATAAATACTTTAAACTGCTGGAACAGTCTGTGGAGTGTTATGCAAGTACAATTAGAACAGAGACAGGGGTTAAGGCACCAAAATGTAAACACATCATAGTCCCAAACACAGGGCAGTTGGAAAATCACTTAAAGTGGCAGGAGTAGGATACAGCTATGCCAAAGTAACTCAAATAAATGTGTAACTTAACGTGCACATACCCCTAATTATTTATTATTATGGATTGCAAAGACAAAGAAACGTTACAGTTTGGGTCCCTGCTCTGTTCCAAGGCAGGAACACCAAATTCTGACAGCACTCAGAACTGGGTATGTGATGCTAAGAGCCTTTTTTACCCCTAAAATGTTAACATGTTACATGTTAACATATTCTGACAGAGACTGCTCCAAGCATCATCCCTCATCCACAATCATAATCTGTGCCAGGCTCTAAGGACAGCTGGGTGCATGATCACGTCTACTAACAGCTGCTAAACTCAGTACAATGTATGGGAACACTGAAAGAGTTCTTAGATCCATTTCTCAGAAACAGATCATGAATCCCAAAGTAGATAAAAGCATTCTTAAACATGAAATACAGCAACAATCTCTCCATAGTTATTAACATGCTATCGTTAGATGAATCTCCAATACACGGTGAATTTTTCTTGTACTTTAAGAGCCATACACTGTCTTCAAGACAAGTAAGTAAAACCTTAAATAAAAATAATAAATGCGGAGGAATTGAGGGCAAAACATGAGTTAATGAAGTCACCTTTTTCAGAAAAAAGGTAAGTTTGATATTAGATCAAATACAAATGTGAATTATGTAATCCACTGGTTAGTAGGAATAATGTTAAGTCACAGATTGTAAAGAAGTTACTTCACAAAAATTACAACTACTAAGTAGTTTTGTACCTGTGACCCTCTACATAATTTTCTTCAGAATATATTTAGCTTGGTTAGTTATTCAAATGATAAATGCTACCTTAGTGAGAGCAGTACAGAAAACAATCTACATTTTAATCACACTGGAAACAAATAATGGTGTGATAAGTAAGATATGTGTCCACTAGACGTGCAGTTACCACATGCAGAAATGTTAGTGCAATGCAATACTCTTTATAAGAACATTACAGAAAAAACCCAAATAAAAGTTAAAAAAAAGCCACCCAGCAAAACCAATCCCCCATCCTTCTATCAAATACCACAGTTGCATGCATTAAACAAATCCATGTTATCTATTCAGACGTACACCATTTATCAAGAACTACGTGCCTTCTGCAGGAGGCACATGCTTTTGTTTTGCCTTAGGATCAGTAGGGCATGTTGTATTTGGACTAACATTTTGACATTTCAGACAAATGTGTTAAGTCAGATTTTAAAATTCACTATCATCTAAGTGAATTTCAATGCTCAGTCAACCTTTAAAAAAATATTAAATGTGAATAAATTTACCTGTCATACTTAAGGCCATTTTCTTTCACCTACAGCTATCAAAGATAAATGTCTTTAAGCAGGAGTTATTACACCTTCTTTAAATACAAAATAACAGAAAATCATGATCTAAGTAATTTTAAAGTCAACGTTTTGGAAATAGGGGGTGGGAAACACACTGTAGCTAATGGACTTTGAAATGCAACCAAGAAACAGGTTGTAAACAAGACTTCTAGACCTCTGAAGTAACAGTATCAAGTTGACTACTCAAAAATCCATGGGACTGACATGTTCCCCAGAACTCTATGCAGGCAGCCTTAGAAAAAAAGAAATTAATTTTTTGTACCTATGGCTATTAAAACCAGCAGAAAATACAAGTCAAGTATCTGGCAAGCATTAACATTACATGGAGTTTATACCATTAACAACTTCAAGACATTTATACAGCTGTTCTACAAAAAAACATAAAATACAGCTTTCCAAAAGTCTCAGGATCATGGACTAAAGACGTAAAAACCTGGTGTGCTTGGCAAAATAAGTAACTGTTTTCCAACACTCTTATTTATGAAATCACACTTACATCCTAACAGCAACTATGTAGCATAGAAGCTCAACATAATTTAGTGGTGCAGGATGTTAATAGCACACAAATTTAACATAAGACTGACATACAGCAGCATTGCTCCTGTACAAATTACAGTATCTTCCATTTCTTCTGCACTTCAAGAAATACTCTTGTAACTTTATGCTCTTTAAGAGCACTCAGACACTCAGAAATGTACTTCTGGGTGCCATAAAGTATATTCCCAAGCAATATATTTCCTCAGCAATTAACAAATAGAAGGCAACACTCTCAAGAGAATATCAAGTGTTGTGCAGCTAGTACCATCAAGGAAAAAGAGTTTTTCAGATGCACTGATACCTGTTAGAAACTGCTATTCTAACACTTCATTTGTTTGGAAGAGTTACAATTCCCAAAATATCAGAGCTTGTCTACCTGCCAATGAGTAAAGTGCCATCAGATATTGCAGACAAAAATCAAATACAGTTTATAATCTGCACATGACATTTTTTTCTACATTCTACTAAAATACTCAGAGAGAAACTAAAAATTAACTTTTTACCTTGATTAAAGATGTGATCACAATTGCTCCAGCATTCACCATAGGGTTATGAGGCCTGTCTGCAAAATAGAGCTTCAAATAAAAATATATTCCAAGACATGTTTGTCAAACAAAACTAGTCAAGTGCCTAAGTGAAGAATTATTCTAGATTTATGTATGACTGAAAAGCTACTATTACAGAATAGCAATTATATAATCTTAAACCTTTAAAAAATACTGTAATCCAACACTATACACAGTATTTTATAGTTCTGAGCACAGTATTTTACCACTTAGAACACACTCAGCCTTATGCTACCTAACAATCCAGTAAATTATTTTGTT
Source organism: Promerops cafer (assembly GCA_013398275.1). Classification (NCBI taxonomy): domain Eukaryota; kingdom Metazoa; phylum Chordata; class Aves; order Passeriformes; family Nectariniidae; genus Promerops; species Promerops cafer. Next base: position 489,091 of record VZSE01003117.1, on the reverse strand, counting down.
TGGTATAGTTTCTTTTCTTGAAAATTACGAGTCCTCTTTATTTAAGAATTTAACTTACTTCATAGCTGACTTGCACATACCTGCTACAGTTATATTGTCCTTTTCCCCACTAATCTCCATATTAACAATATCCTTGCATTCCCAAGTCATTCTTTGCTGCTGAATGAATCACCTTCTTTTGTATCTCCTTTTTCTAAAAAACCTCCCATCAGCCATCTTACTTTTCCCAAATAATCTACCTTCCACAAATTACCCTTTTCTTTTTTAACTAACATTTTTTGCTGTGCCTTTTAACTAGGATGTTGGCTTCTGATCTTTCTGGTGTCTGAAAACCTCAAACAATTCTCAATACATTAACATTGTGACACGTTTGAATTCTTTATTTGCTGTTCCTTTATCCCCAAATTTGAAAAAATACTGATTTAAAAACCACACAAAAAGTGTCCAGTATTTTTATGTATGATGTACAAACAAGGACTCTAAAAGAAATTTGAGATTATTTGGCTTTTGGAGATGAGTCTGGTATTTGCAGCATACACATATATTCCCATGAAAATAACCCTGTTGTGGTCAATGGCACTTAGCCATCTATGACTATCAGTTAATCTTCAAAAACTAATCTTCATGTTTTATTAGTATTTTTCAGAAAGTGAATATTAAAACAAACTTTTAAATAAATCAAACCATTCTATTAATGGAAAAATAAGGCCCATAATACCTTCCAAAAAAGTGAAGCTCCCCTAAAATACAAACTTACTGTCTAGATAATACTTTAAAATTGTTGCTGCCATTGCTTATTTCTCTGAGACTCACAAATCGTTCAGATTTCATGTGACTGTACTTAAGATCCACATATATCAAATATCCTGCTGCTATCTACTAATGCAAGCAACGAGTGTTAAATGTATTTGACTTTTGATTAACACCAGATCCTGGATAAAAAAACAGCATTCCCTAGCTCCTCAGGGACCACAAACCTGAACACAAGTCAAATGACCACTTACAGCATCACAGCCTGCGGGTCAGAAGGGACATCTGGAGGTCATCTCCTCCACCCTCCCACTCAATGCAAGGCTCTTGCCACAATTTCATTAACTGAGTCTTGAAAACCTCCAAGTGAGGCAAATCCCCTACCTCTCCAGCAATCCTGTTCATCCAAGATGACAAATTTACCCTAATATCCCATCTGCAGCTCCCATGCCACAGCATGGGGCCACTGGCCCTTGTTGTACCACGTGCCACTACCAAGAAGAGTTACAACAGAACTCTTCATGTTGGCAGTTGCTCTTCAAGAATTTGAAGAGGTTTCCAGGGGAGCCCCTAGGCTTCCCCTTCCAGCTGCTCCTTGGGAGTTACATGTGCCCTGGACTGCACAGCACTCTGGCAGCCCTACGCTGGAGTCCTCCCCAGTATTTCACTCCTTGAGCTGGGGATCCCAACTCTGGACACACAGTCCAAGACAACACGGCTCTCATGCATGATCAGAACACACTGTCACCCTCATTTCTCAGTCCAGCTATGCTTCTCTTCTCTACAGCTTCCTCTCACCAACATCAGGTATCACTCCAGTCCATAAACACACCCATGAATTTATCATACGCAGCCCATTCTAAAAATATTTTTATAAATATTTTTGCTCTTGATTCTTCTGTGCATCTCTATAGTTTCAATCTGCCACACAGCACAAAGAAAAAACACAACCAGATTCCCTATCACGTGTATGTTTGAATAAAAAGGATGTGCAAAGTCTATTTAGCATTCAGCAACTGAAAGGCTTATCAATGTGGTATGTCCACACAGAATATATATACCCTACGAAATGCTGTTGCTTCTCGTATCTTTTAAGATGTCACCACTTACCTTCAAAGTCAAGGCATTCTTGGTTCCTGTACTCTCAGGATTCCTGTCTCTCACTGCTTAACATCTCAAGCTACTTGTACTTGTTCTGGCCACTTTACAACTAACATATTTCCATGTGCTGCCCGCACATGAAGAAGGGAAGAACCTTCTGATAAAACAAAACAAGGACTTTCCTGAAAGTGCTTCTGAAATGCAGTTGTGTGTTGTACCCCGCACAAGTCAGCAAGAACATCACTGTGGGAGCCTTACCAGCTAAGGGGAGGTACAGCAGCCTGGCTCACCACACACTAACATCTAGCTGTCCTTCAGGGCTCTTTCCTACTGCTGCCAACTCCAGCACGTCACAGCGCTGAGCAGGACACCTGCCACTAACCCACTGCTGCCTCTTCTCAGCAGAACAACCCCTGCCAGGATATCCAGGTAAGCAGTTTTCACCATTACCTGCACAGCACCAGGGAATACCACCCAAACACTTCCCATACGCAGTTGTCTGCAATAGACAGAAAACCTTCTACCTTGCCAAAACACCTACAAGCTTCCTAGAGGTGGACCGTGCCCCAAGCCTGTCAGTGTTTAAGAGGCATTTGGACAATGCCCTTAACAGATGATTGTTGTAGGTCCCTTCCAACTAAATACTCCATTCTACAATGTAGAACCTCTCCCCAAACTTAAGCTATACTGGCCTCTTTTAAGAGCTAGGATGCCTAAATAAAAACTTACATTCTGAAAGATTTCTGCAGATTTCGAAGAAGAGATGTCTTCCCTTCCCAGGTAATGCTTCCCCTCTGGGGAATGTACAGGTTCTGACACTACATTAATTTTTAAAGAAATTCATACACAGGTCTATTTCCAAAGCAGCAGCCACTACTGATCTACCTCACAGTGGGTGCCATCAGCAAAGAGATTCCACCCTGTCCAACAACTAAGCATGAAGACTGACACTGTAATTGCAAGTTTGCCTAAGAGGTAAACAAATCCATCCCTTAATCTTTAGAAAGAGTATCAAACTGTGCAAACCTAACTGACACACATTACTGAAACCAAACACACATACACACTCTATAATCAAATAATAAAGGCAGTGATCTGCTCAGACTGATAAAAAAATAAAATCTTTTATGCAGCTTCTCTGCAAGTCACATGTATTGCTGTATCATCTCATTACACTTCCAAGTAAGTTCATGTTTTTATCCTTAATGAAATATAAGCAAAATAAACAATTTCCTGGCAATCCCTCATTCAATTACAACTTTTACTACTGGACTAAGTTCCACAAATGATTTTATTACTGGACTAATTCTACAAATAATTATCATCAAGAGGAGGTTGTATGTATGGATAAGAGATACTAACTGTTCATAAATACAGGTATTGTTAGACTTTTTGCATCATTATCTCAACAGACATGAAAAAGCCTGTAGCTGCTTAATGACCACAGCCAGGAAAACTATTCCTGATTATGCCTGTTTCAGATACATTTCACTATGTAAAATTTCTGATCTACTTCAATCAACTAGAATCATCTTTTTTAAATTAGCATGGAGATTGTTCTATTCCTCCAAAACAAACTGTATTGGGCAATATATTCCCTTTGATTAAACAAGTTTCGGAAGTGAATATTCATAAGCCTGCAGAAGTTACCAAATTTCCATTGCAGAGCACAGATCATATTCAAAACACAGCTACAGCTTTTTTGTTGTAAGCTGGCATTTTTAGCTATAATTTAAAATTGCCTTAAAATACTCTTCATTTGTTCCAGCTTGAATCTCAATACTAGTAAACAATGAAATGCAAGAATATCCTGTTTTAGGAATCTTCCACATAGGAAGTATAGAAAAAATACCTTCAGATGCATGTCTAAGCAGTTTTCAAACACCTCCGTATCACTTCATAAAATCTGGATTATGAACATCAAATTCAACTATGTCTGAATATTTAGAAAGTAAATAGATTAAGTATCTATTTTTTTTTTTTATTTCAAATCTGGTCTTCAAAGTATTTATGGATGTTCTAACTGACAAATAGTCTGCATATCTGAAGGTCACACAGTGGTTTAAATCTACAAGCAAAGTGCAGATTTAATCTTTTAAATCCTTCTCTTCCTTCTGCTTCCTTTACTTGGAGAGACTCTCTCACTATAACTGAAATGTTCCTATTTATTAGACTTCTACTTTCTGTTTTAGTAATTTCTTAAGGACTGTGTAAGAGGCATCCAGGTCAGTTCCAGCACTTTTTTTCTCATGTCTATCAGCCACAGAAGCACATACTTAAAAATTAAATTTTCTATCATGTGAATTAAGTCTTCTCTATTAATTTCATGTTCATTGGTCAAAATTTCAATTGTCCAAATTCTCCTACGGATAACAGCCTTATAAACACTCTTGAAGTATAACAGTAATGTAGAAGACTACAGTCCACCAATTCGTCTTCTCCAGTAGCTCAATTTTAAAAGAAGCAATAAAAAGAAAAAAATAATTACTACACTTTGTCATGTTATTAAAAACAGAAAATATAGAACATCTATATTAGTTCAAAGGAATTAAGGGGCACTTTTCAGCACCATCAAAGCTTTTTTTTATAGTAAAGCTTTTGTAGGATGTGAAAGACAAGTCTTCACACTGTTCCAACACTGTATTTGGAAAAATTAGGAAAGCAAAAACAAAACAGCATAACTTGATAAAACGCTTAATCCTTTCTTGGCAATATATTCCTACATTGGTATTTCATCACCATTTACTAACATAATAGAAGAGAAGAAATAAATTGCAAAGATACATTTTATTTTTAAGTATCCAAGGATGATTTTAAAGTATAAATAAATAATTTTTATATAAACCATTTGCATGTATTTATAAATGCAATAAATATAATTAGGTATCACTAATATATTAATAATACACATATTTAAGTCAGAATTCAATACAGCCCTTGACAAAAATGTCATCTAAGCCTTATGCTGGTAATTAAATATTAATTGCAATACCATGGCAACGGAAACATTGTCTGTTCTTTTACTGAGACAGATCCACTAGAAGAAACATTTGTGTTTCAGAGATAACATCCAGTATTTCCTCTAAGGCTACATGAGTCATCTTTCTCAGATTTTTGCCATTAAGTTTTTTAAAATAACATTTCCATGCTTAAGAATTAATATAATATGAAAAAGAAATCATCTAGGTAAGTGCTGTATGAGAAATTCTTGCTAAAATACTCCTGCCACAGGGAAAAAAATTAAAATGTTTTTTTGAATCAGTAGCCAAATTCCATTTAGAATAAACTGTGGGAAGATCTCGCCTTCTGTAAACTAGTCAGTGCTGGCCTTTGGCACCAGCACCTGCTTCTCAGAAGGCTGAGAAGCGATATGTTTTTTAAAATCAATTTAACACCTTTGATTCTTTCAACACCATTTTACAGAAGCCATGATTAAGGAACACTTGCCAACTCAACTAAATAAAAATAAATTTCAAATGCCTGCACTGTAAAAATTCTTTGGGTTTTCCTACAGCTCAGTAACTAGCAAATGGAATAGAAGCAATAAAATATCTTTCACTAGCATTCTAAATGAGGCAGAAGTGACTAACAAAGTCCAAGTCTGCCTTGCTGATGGCAAAATATTCTGGGACACTACCTAGTAATAAGACTTAAGAGGTTACAGTAAAATGACAAGACTGAAAAAACTGTAGGCTTGCCTCAATTTTCTAAAGCTGAGTATTTGCATTATTAAGTATAACATATCTCTTACCATCTTCATTCAGGAACAATTTGTTGAATCTTAATCCACTAGGCTCTTTACCAACATATCTGTGCACGTACTCTGTGCCAAGATCATTGACAGCAATCGCGTATTTCAAAGGCTTTACGCAGGACTGAAGACAAAATGGAACTTTGGTATCACCCACGGAATGCCTGGGAAAAACACAGATAAAGAGGCTTGAAATTCCCTGTTTGTCAGCTGTGGCAGTAGAGTGTTAAATGCTTCATCTATCCTTCAATATACAAGGACTATTAACAAAAATGCCCCAAAAAACAAAAGTGTATTATTACTAAGAACTTAACGACGAGATTTAGAGGTTTTAGCAACTGACTCTGTAAGCCAAGCATAACAAAGTCAGTTTCTGACTACTGCAGAGGTAACAAAATAAAAACAAGTTTAGAAATGGGTTTTTACCAGAGCACAAAATCACCTCAGACCGTCTAACACTTAACCTACTCAACTGCAAACCACATACTCAGCAGGGTACAGCTGACCCAAATAGAGCCACTATACTGATTTATGCCTATATAAACTGAGATACAGCTTGGTTTTGCAATTTGAGAACAATGAGCAAATGGAAGTATTTACATTTCCTTTAATAATGGCAAAGATATAACACTTACTACATGCTATCTTTTGGAAAGTTTACTTTCAGCATCTATGTTAGACTGCACCAAAGAGTGACTCATGCAGCAGCATATGCCACATCTAGGTAGAGCAAAAGGCTTAAAGCAGCCACTTGTCTGATGGCAAAATCAGGAGTGTATTTGCTTCCGTTCTTTGCAGAAAACACAAGAAGGCTTCAGTGAAAATCACAATACCATTCTGGCATTATAAAAGCTAACATTACACAACATTAAGCATTACAAAAATTAACGTTATAAGAACTTTCATTAGCACATAATATCCAAAACAAAGCAAAATACCAATTTAAAGTGTAAGGTTTTTGCTATTAATAGATTATAATTCAGACACTTAAACAGGGAGATGAAAAAATACTTCTGCTCACTTGTACAGCTTCTCCCCTGAGATTACAGAACATATGGCTAATTAGAAGCAAACATATGAGTCTCAAAAGATCATGGCAAAATGAACTCCAAGCCACAGTCACCAGAAGCAAGTCTGATGCTTTCAGGGATGCCCCATTCACAAACACAACACCTAAAAATTGCAGTTTCCAGAACCTGCAGTAGGACCACAGCAAACTGCAGGTCAGCAGAGCTGATGAGAACCTTGCATTGTGTACTCACAAAGGAAGACACAGAGCTCATGTTACTTCTCAGCTAGGTGGTGCAAGGTATCCCTTTACATCCAGGCTCCTGTCTCTGCTACTCTGAGTTACTAATACTGAGAAAAATAAAATCACACTGGAGGATCTAAGACCTACACACACCCTTACAGGAGAAAGCTTGATAAACCTGGAAAGCAAAATTGTATTCAGCTCTGTCCAGTTTCCACATCTTCATTTTCTTTTCAAAGAACATGAATCTGCATTTTTTCAGTGACACACAGATTATATAACAATGTTATAATGAAAACATTAAAATGCAGAGAAGGAGCTAACACTTCAGTACATTGTGACCTACACCAAGTTATACAGCTTGATGCACAGGTACTATTAGACAAAGCTTTTCAACTTCCAAATATTAATACTACAGAAGCATTGCCTCTATCTCTCCTTCAACTATTCCAAGAACAAAATGTAGAAGTTACAATATACCTCTGTCCATCCACAGTGCAAAGTGACACCCCCCACAAATCGGGGCTGAACTTGGCCAGTTGTGGAATATAGTCAGCAACCTATCACAGCATGAAATAAAGAGAGACACATTATAATATCCAAAATACTTAACTCTACATTAATTAAAATACATGTCAATGGAAAGAATACACAAGGTACAACTGAGTTAATTCTGCAAATAATCACCTGGTATATCTAAATCTTCATTAGAAATTATTATATTCACTAGATCATTATCAAATAAAAGATTTCTTCAAAGAAAAATTTTCAGGACATTCAGAGAGGTCTCTGTGCTCTGCATTACAGCATGTCCAGCATTTTCAAATAATATAAAATTTTTAGCTTGTAACAGAGTCTGGGATTTTTCAACTAATTTATTGAAAATAAGCACCAAAATAAATTTTATTTAGTAACAAAGGTACAGTATTAACAATTACTTTTGTCACACAATCCACACAGATGTGTAGAGCTGCATAATTTTTCTATAGCCTAAGTGTAGTCTGACAAATTATACAGCAGTTTTATAGTTTATATCAAATAAAGAAATAATAATGCTATTTTCAAATTCCAGCATCAAAATGCTACAAGGTTCTTAGAGGCTGTGAACTGTACTTCTAACACAGTTTACAAGTTGCAGGCATAACTGAATTTCCAAAACTATGTCATCAAATTACCAGTTTAATTTTGCTAAAAATGTTAAGAAAAATCTGTCTACTTAACAAAAAACACATTTGGTTAATACTGAAAATCTACAGAAGTTTGAAGTTGAATTTACAAAGAGGTTACCTTTCCTCCAGATTGTTTTTTAGCACTTTCATATAGCTCATCAATATGGGAAGTAAATGACATAAAATCTGGAATGACAAACTTCCTTCTGAAAGCTTGAGTAAGCAACACAATATTACTTTGTACACACCTGCAAAAAGTTAAAAACGTTTATTAGTACTTTGACAATGTACTGTCAAAAAGCCTACATAAGTAGCAATGTTATTTTTTTAGGACCTTCAGTTCCTTGAAGCTACATGCCTACAAGAACAAGTCTTGATTACTTCTCCAATTTGCCACTCTATATTTTAAAATCAGTTATAATAGCTTTACTGGATTCATTTTTATTCCTTTCTACTTAAAGCTCTCTTTTGAAGTTTCAACTGTGAAGCTGTACTGCAAGGTATTATCAATTTGCCTTCAAGCAGCACCCCAGCTTGCAAAAGGGATCTAAAGCACCCAATTCTTAGGATCAAATCATCTGAAGTTTATCTAGCCCAGTCCTTGTCTAAAAAAGTGCCAATTTCAGAGTTACATCAGACTTGGGAGGTTCAGGGTTGCTCTCTCTCACTTCACGTTTCACCACAAACTGAGGTGAGAACGCTGCCAACAGACCAAACTGGAATGTGATTCCACTCTAATAAGAAAAAAAGCCAGTGGAAAAACTTGATAACATCTCCCGAACTAAGCAAAAGTTATTAGTGAGCCTACTGCAAGTTTCTTCTTTGAAATCACCAGCACTCAAGGAATCTCTGTTGCATTTTAGGCCAGAACACAGTTATGCCATCGGCCACACCCTCTGAACGTCAGCCCATCTGGGACAGTTAAAAAACCGATGAGGTAAAAAGGAAAAGACTTATCTAGGACAAACAGAAGGAAGGATGAAAACACAAACTGAGACATGCTGAAAGTGGTGTGTCCGTGGGTGAGAGAGGAGAGCACAGCAGGGTGGGAATTGGGAGCCATTATCAAGTCAGTTGAAATATGACCTGATAAAGGGTATTAACAGCCTTATCCCAGTGCAAGGAGGACAAAGGGAGGTTTAACGGCAAACAAACAGTTAATGCCTTCATACCATGCCTTCTGGCAGTGTTGACAGAAGCAGACACATACTATTAATGCAGGTAAATGGAAAGTTAAGAACATCCAGGCACATGCTACAAAGAAGAACATACCTTCCAATTAAGACTTATTCAGAAAAAAAATAATTTTTAGGGAAATGTTTTCACTTAGAATAGATATTTCAATAATCCTACTATTAAAAGCCATAAACAGTTCAGAATGAAGGTGCATGAGGACCAGTGAAGAGACAGAACTCTCTTCCCTTTGAATCGCCCTCTCTTCTTCTAAGCCTTTAAACTCCTTCATACTTAGAAAACTTTATCTTAAATTCAACTGATACCCATTTCAAATGCTGATAAGCACTGCTCTCTGAAAGTGAAAGAGAAACTGCAAAGTGTCCGATGTACACAGCCACCTTACAAACTGCTGTCTGTAACACGCTGCTTTCTTAGCCTACGTTAAAATTGCAGTTGAGTTGGTTTTGCTGCAATCTGCCATATTCCTTTTTTTTCTTGCAAAAACTCCTGTTTGCTTTTGTTCCCAGCAGCTTCCAATTAGTCACCTACTCCAGGTGCAAAACCCCTTTTCAAAAGTAATTAATAACACTGATGGCAGCTATGTGTGCAGAAGGAGTAACAACATAACGTGCACTAGGTTCAAACTTCAGATGCACTTCTACATTGCCTGTACTACCCGGACAGCATTAAGCACTCCTGTAAGAAAAAAAAAAATAAAATCTGAAGTTCACCCAAACCTATCAGAATAATTCAGTATAAAGACTGGAAAACAAGAAGGCAGTATGCACTGAAATACAGTCTTCTTAAGATCACATTATATTGCTGAAACAAGAAGGGCATTTATACACTAAAAATTTACACCAAGCTTATAATGCTCACTTCAGCAGTTCAATCATTCTAATGTGGGGATTAAAAGTCACTACAGAAATAGCTGTGCTGGTGAAGGACATTACTTAGTGTTACCAATTTTCCCAGACTTTGCCAAGGTCATTGTCTGGGTATTTATCCTGGTACTCCTTAACCCAAGCAAATCATACGAATTCACAGACTAAATTAAATACAAGGGTTCAAGTAATCTAGATGGGTATTCAGAACAATAGGTGCATGGACAAAATAACAGTTCTTAGGTCTCCCTTTAACAGCACAGTAAACAGGACTGACAGTTTTCAGTCAGCCAGGACATGAGCCATGACAGCCTCTAAAATTCTGCAGCTGACATCTCCTCCCCACCTAAAGTAATTAACTAATTATGTTCCAGGTAACCTGTGGCTGGCCTCAGGCTCCGAAGAAGCAGAGCAATAGAAGAAGATCACAGGGAGGAATTTAAGTAAATAATTATGCTGATAAATAAAAACCTTTCTACAGTCAAATCTTGTGAACAACTCTGCTCTTATCTCTCGCATAGTTTAGTGGTGTTCAGGATAGGTAGACTAAAAACTTCCTCCTTTACATTCTCCCATTTTGACAAACTTTAAAATCTCAGCCTAAAAAAAAAAAAAAGAACTCTCTTGCCAAATCCCAATCCAAGCATTTTTTGCCTCACTTTAAAAAATGTCATTTCAAACTATAAATTTTTCCTGATACATTTTAGTTAGGAAGATTAGGCTGCAAGTCTTATGATCTATATTAACTGTCAATGACTTGTATAACCAAGTTTGAAAGCAACAGTTTGAGGGGTTTCGGAAATTGCATCTTTGTTCTCTAGCAAAAAGTTAAAATCACTTTGTTTCCTTTACCACCGTGTTACGTTTATCCATTATTTTTCAAGTGCTGACTCAGATTGCTTATTACTGCTTCCCTACACAAAGCAGCCAAGTTTCACCTAACAACAGAGAGTACTATTATATTAAGTAGTACCAAAAAGGAAAAAAAGGAAAGAAAAAAATTCTCATAGCAAGCTAACCAGCATGTTGCACTGCTTTCAGTAGCAGCCTGGTCTCAGCCTGCAAAGACCACATTATGTTACACAAATGCAACATGAACAGCTAATTCATAAATTTATCAGCACTCTCTCAAAAATGTGCACACCAGGAGTCTTCAACTCAAGAAATTCTGCAGATGAACAATTAAAACTCCAAATTGTTCTGCCTGTAACATGGAGATTCTTTCTGATGTGGTGCTGTAAAGACAAAAAACTTCAAAATAATGCCATTTCAGTCATATTGAAGCCTAATGTTTAGAACCACTAAAAAAGCATACAGAATGACTGACAAAACAGGTGCATGAGCTGGTGTATTTTACAGGTAATTTCTACTGGATTTGATTGATTTAGTCAAGCTTATGCTACCACTACTCCAGATCATTTAACCTTGATACTTTATTTGATCTGGCTGCTTTGGATTCAAATTCAAGAGGAGAATTACACCACTGACTTTGATGTTTAGGAAACCAAACCTTTCAAGTCCTGAGGTAAGTACAGCTGACTAGATACATTATTATATTTCACACCTTAAACACTTGTAGAGGAAAATACAGGGACCCTGTGCAAGTCTCTTCCCAACAAATGCAGTGTCCCTACAAGGAACAGGTAACTGAACTTTGGGGGTTTTTAATTTACAAAACAGGTTACAAAGGAACCTTTTGCTGCTGCAAAGAAAAACTTTCTATGTGAAGTAAGATTCACCTCTCCACCTCTGTATAATCTTTATGTTCAAAGCTCTTCCTACACAAGAAGCAACCATATAAGCTTTCCACAAATTGTTACAGTAATGACTACTCTCCTCACATAGAGGATCAAATCCCAGAGATGTGACACAGAACATAAAATAATCCCGCTAATTAGCAATCAATTCATTTTCAAATGCAGAGCCTTGCCTAAAATATAATTCATTTTACTGTGACAAATAAGCCTTTTAGTATAAATGTAACACATCATAGCAAATGCATTTCCTTTCCAATGCATCCATACACCCAGGAAGGTTTCTGAATCTAGAGTTTTTACTCTGCTGACAAAACAGTGAAGACCTGGTCTACGACGTAACACAGGAGTAAAGTTAGTCCATGCTGGATCATTACAAAGTATCTCACATCTGCTTAAGGAGTTGACTGTTTTTTTTGTCACACACAGAGACATTCACTTTTTCTCAATCTATTTCCAAAAATGTTTATATATATTTAATATATATATATTTCATGTTTATATATTTATACTTACATAAACAATGTAAATACATAGTGTAGCATAAGCATATACTGTATATATTTGATATACCTATATGCATATAGAATGTATGTATTATATATATATACTTCAAAAATTGTATGTGCAATTTAGTGTTAGGTATTATGATTTACCCTGCAAATGGAATAAAAATGTAGACAGAAAAATAGCCTAAAAATTTAATTTCAAAATTTAAGAGCTTCTAAATTTCCAATCTTTTGGCACACAAAAGCTGCAAGTAGAGGAGCAAAGGAGTGTGCTTGAAATGAACAGAAGACAACCTGAACAGTGCTTATAACTATTCAGCTGACTACAGACTCTGCTGAAAAAAAACAAATGAAAGCATCACTAAAATAGAGCACACGGATCTTTTCCAAAACAAACCAATGTCCACAACCCTAACCCCTCCCATCTCCACATATCTTGAAATTTAACATCACTGTTTTCCACATACTCAGTTTTAGAATTACCTACATGCTCTGAACATCTCACCACACAGAAGCAGCATCCTGAACTTCAGATTAAAAACTGACAATGCAGTGAGAGCAGTTTTATGTGATCATACTAAACACTTCATGCTGCATCAATTAATTTTGTTTGGCATCTGACCAAGAGTTGCAGTATGGGGTCAGACACTCATGCAAACAACACTGACACATTAAACTTGTGGAGATCACACAGCCTGTCTGCTGCAGGAAATCTGAGAACAAACTTTTATCAAAACAGCATCAGGAGTGTGTGTTTGACTCCCTTTCCAATCAATTTATATACTTTATGTCTCTCCTTAAGACAGCACTCAGTAACACACAGGTAGCATTCATTCAGAATTATACAGTTACATAATTGACAGAAAGTTTACTTTTTAAAAAGGTCTTTGTCCAGCATAACACCATCTGAAGTAGTCTGAAGAGTCAGTCTTAGCATATCCATGCACTCTTTCAATCGAGGATCAGATGTACGTAGTCCTGTAGATTTGAGTGCCTATTACAATAAAACAATAATTACTAAGTGAAAAGATATGCTATTACAATCAAGTTATCTACTGCTCAGCATTTATCACTACAAGAAATCTGCCACTGCATCATCAACAGAGACATTGTGACACTTCACTGATTCTTCAGCAATTTCCTTTGGCCATTTCGGCTGCATTTTATGTCAAAGCATTAATGTTATTTGAAATCCAGTGGTCCAACTACATTTTACATAAGCACAAATACCACCGAGCCATGCCATAGGCACAGCTGCTTTCAAACGTACTCTTTTGCACATCAAAGAAGTGAATACTAACATTAACACACTCATTTTCTTACTTAACTACAGAAGTTAACTTAACTTCTTACTTAACTTCCTGCAGCTTAAAATGTACAACAGAAATTCTTTGCTTTCCATTCTTGCATTTACAATGTTAAAATAACCTTGCATTAGTTAGCTTTCATACAGCATTTTGGAACAATAAACTTACAGTTATGAACTTGTGAACTGGTATTTTTTCTTGTCCTTCTGCAATAGTATAGAAAAGTAGATCTTCTAAGCTGGGAAGGAGCCCTTGTTTCATTTTACTGGAAGACAGAACAAAAAATGCAGATTATTTTAGTGCCTGTTTTTATTTATACACATTTTTGCATTATTCTCAGAGAAACACGTTTTCACTGCTACTACTAATTTCAAAGAACGTTTTCATCAGTGAACACAAAGGTTAGTTATACTTCAAGTAGAAAAAAAAGGGTAATATTACAAGCAGCATACATAGATTTGACAGTAGCAAACATTCTTAACTGCAACTCAGTAATATTTTTACTGTCATACATTTACCACTAAGATTATATTGAGATTTTTTTGGGAGCAGATTAATCACATATCCCTCTTTTTGATGTTACCAAGGATAGTTATGTTACTTGCAGAGGATAAATTATTTATAAGATTCCAGGATGTACATGCCTCATAATGAAGTTGTAGAGCACACTGCCCAACTGTTCTACATGCAAGAGAAGGAGATTATAAATGTATATTTTCTTCAAAACAGTCCCGTTTTCAGGACTCCACAGAGGAGTCCTTAAGTCCTTATCCTTCTAGAAGCTTATGTAAGCCCCATCAGTTACCGTGAAACAAGCAAAGCCATCTGCAGCATAATGGAGCACCTGAAGCAGGAGTGACCCTCATCACACCTACTTAGCTAAGTAAACCCAGTGTAGATGCACCTTTAATGGTCACTGTGCTTATCAGTGCAAACACACCGGCGTTACCTATTTCACTCCGAGATATGCTTCCCCTATGCCTGCAGTTTTTCACTCCCTACATCTCCATTTTATGTGAAATCTGAAGGAAACCTACCAAACTAAGCACTCGGATTCCTTCTAAGACAGAAAGCTTAGTACTGACAGCTTTCCCTTCGGAAATTGAGAGATTTAACCTGTAAAAAGTATAAAAATATTCCTTGATATTCCAAAGCACCTGGCAGCAGGCAGGAGCCCAAGTCTTGACATTTGCCCTGTAAGCAGTATCCACTACACTTCCAGACTGGCAGGGGCAGTGACAGCAAAGGGATTCTGATTCTTTGGTCCCCTGAAGTGCCCAGGTTTGTTTCCAGACAAAAAAAAAGCCAATACTCTGATGTCTGACAAACAAAAATACGTAAAACCAAAAGAAAAAAAAATGTGGATAGTAACTAAAATGCAGAGTATGCAGTCTTACACTATTTTAGCCATCAGTTTTAAAGGTCTATCTTATAATCTATTAATACTGGCAATACGTTGCTACTATACAGTAAGAGATAAACTATTGCCTGAAACTAGAATGCTCAGTGGCAATTTATGTATTTTTTTATACATTTATACGTTTACAAAAAGCAGGTCCACATTCTAGTCACTGAAGCTTTCAAGAGATTAGTAATTCTTTGAGTAACAGAATTCAGGGTTACAACTGCAAAAATAAAATGCTACAGCTAAGCACAGACCCTAGATAGGCCAATGCAATCTTAGTGACTGACGTTTAATCCTCTCCCAATACTTACACAAGTCAGATTCATGATTATTTTTAATAAAAATCTGATTATATCCAAATACCCTTATAAATTTAAGACAACCTCTAGATTGCCCTTGCCTCTCTCCTTTCCTCGTAACTAGCTGTGAAAACCAGTAGTAAAAAATACCACCTCTCATTTTCCAATTTAAAACACTGTACTTACACACTAAGAACAGAGGACAGCTTTGTAAGCCAACAGAACGTTCCTTGTCTTGCAGTCTAGATTTTTTTTTTAAATTTAAATTATTCTGGCTGACTAATGCACAGACAGGCTGGCAATTCAACCAAGACAAACGCCTGCAACTACCTCAAGCAAATTACTGAACAGCCCTTTTCCTAAAGAAAATTCAGGTCTTCCAGGCAGCATGTTTCACTTTCAGTCCTTTGGGGACAGGACGTCCAGTCAAGCCAACAGAAACAGAACTACCAACACAGTAACTAGAGCTTCACCTTGTGTCTGCATCCTAATTCTGCAGGGAACTAATTTTAAAAGTCATGCTAAGTTACATCATCTATACCCCTACATCTTTACCATTTACACAAAGAATTCAACTGAGCTGCCCAAAACGTCGAGATTTCATGTTTTAAGGAATGTCTCTGCTACATGAGTCATTCCTGGACTCCTGTAGGTCTGGCAGAGGAAACCTTCCTATTTCACTCTGGCAAAACCAGCCAGCAAACACACTGAGAAATGTTAACTGATAACCTACTTAATTACACATTTCTGAGCAATTACTCAAATTTTACAGCTGTTCCAAGTACAGAATTTCTATCTGGAAAAGTGCAGAAAAATACTTCAGCCATTTTACCAAGATTTTACCTGCCTCTTCATAAGATTTTAATCTATTAAAGAGACATTCACCTTTCACAGCAGAAAATCTCTCAACATGGTTTTCATATCTTTCACATCTGCTGTTGTTCAATATTGGGTCACTCAGCCTAATTAAACAATGGAGCTGCACAGGCGACCAAAGCAAAGAGGACGACATTCAATATATTTACAGAAAATTGCTCCTTGTCAAATAGTCCATCTTTTGGTAAAGTTTATCAGCTAAATAGGGGTGAAAAGGCTTGCTCTGCAGTTTACCAGATCAGTGATGTCAGTAACTAATGTTTGCTTAACCTAAAAGATGTGTTTTGGCACCGTGAATACACTTAGCAAGATAATCTTTTCCACACATGTAAAAAGCTGTTTTTCAGGTCAGAGAACCTGCAATTTTCACAGTCAAATTAAGTGGAAATTCCAGTTCACCTGATTTCATGAATAATGACTTTTGATACTTATTTACCGTCTTGAAAAAAATAAATAAGCACCAGTTTATTAAACAACTAGACTTCCTTTCTTCTAATCTGTGGACTACAATACTGGTGGATTGTTTTTTAAACACAAAGAAAAACCAACATAGGAATTCCAAGCTCAAGGACTTTGCAGTCCTTCTTTGAGCTCTTCCTTTTGCATCAGTACAATGCCTACACCAGTCTGGGGGGACTTTATTTTAACAAATGCTGAATTTCTAGGACAGAAACAAGATTAGGTTTCAAATAATGAGAAAGATTGTTACTCTGTACTTCAGGATAGAACTGCCAAAATGCAGAACAGGATTTACAGAACAACAAATGATATAAAGATATGATATTGCTAATAAGAGTTTCAGACACTATTAACAAATATGACACCAGTCATAAAAATGAGGTCACCATTACGGTCACAAACAATGGTCCCTCAGGGACCATTTAAGATCTTCATCGATGACACCGACAGTGGGATCAAATGAAGCCTCAGCAAGTTTGCCAATGTCACCAAGCTGAGTGGTGCAGGTGACAAGCCTGAGGGATGGGCCACTATCCAGAGGGACCTGGACAAACTCAAGAAGCTTGTCATGGTGGGAACCTCGTGAAGCTCAGCAAGGTAAAGCGTAGGGTTCTACACCTGGGCCACAGTAACTCCTGGAATCAACACAGCCTGGGGGAAGAACAGACCAAGAGCAGCCCTGCCAAGAAGGACTCCTTGGGTGCTGGTGAAGGAGTGGATGGACATGACCCAGGCATGGGCACTCAGAGCCAAACGTGTCCTGGGCTACCTCCAGAGCAGTGTGGGCAGCAGGTCAAGGGAGGGGATTTTCCCCTTTACTCTGCTCTGGTGAGACCCCCCCCACAGAGTACTAAATTCATCTCAGGATGACTCTGTAAGCACTCTCAGCAGCCCAGGAATGACATGGGCCCCCTTGGAGCAGGTCTGGAGGAAGCCAAGATGGTCAGAGGTAAGGCTCAAGGAACTAGGGTTGCTCAGCCTGGAGAAGAGGAGGGTCCTGGGAAACCTCACTGCAGCCTTTCAGTACCTACAGTGAGTCTATAACAAAGATGGGGACAGGCTTTTCAGCAGGGTCTGTTGCAACAGGACGAGGCATAATGGTTTTGCACTGAAAGAGGGCAGCTTTATATGAGACACAATGAAGAAATTTTATGGTGAGGGTGGTGAAATGCTGGAACAGGCTGTCCAGAGAGGTGGTAAATACCCCATCCCTGGAAACATTCAAGGTCAGATTACGTGATGCTCTCAGCAGACTGATTTGGTTGAAGATGTCCCTGCTCATTGCAGAGGGGTTTGGACTAAGTGGTCTGTTCCAATCCAAACTATTCTGGAATTCTATGGAAGCTGCAAGTCACCGTCAATAGCCACTCTAAGACAGACACCTTGGAGAAGTTGTCACCATACTTCTGATGCTGTGTATCTTGGTTGTATCTCCAACACTTGTCAAGTCACTAAGTAACTACTTTCTGTCCACTCATATAGTGAGACACTGGTCCCATAACAGAAGTGGGTAGCTATTTACCCAAGAACTACCAAGATTCAAGAGCAAACTACATATTTATAAACTTTGATCAAAGACAGACATGTTTAGTAGCTAACGAAGTGCTTATGGTAAAAAAAAAAAACAAACTCTAGCCTCAAAACCTGGGCCTCTACAGAAGTTATGAAAGGTCTAATAAAAAGTGCTCTTCTAACTGTTTCTTGCATCTCTGAGTATTGTACCGACACTCCATCAGAACTATCAGCAAAATTAAACACTGCCTGGTTACTAGCTATTCCTCTGTAGTCTGGCCTGCAAAAGCAAATTTATTTTTAGAAGTATCTCCAGAATTCATCTCTGCCCTTAAAAAAGAGCACTACAACTCCCCTGTCATTTAAAAAAAAAGAAATGCTTCCTTAAACCATTTTGTGATATTCTATATACTAGTGTCCAGCACTATTGCAATTTATCTACAAAAAGTGAGCAATTTAGCTTTCAAAAGTTAGGGTCACTCATGTTTTGCTCCCTTTTCTCACCTTAACCATGGCCTTTTTAATTTAGAAATACCTTCTACTATGATAAATTGTTTCATCCCTTTACTGTCCAGCACAAGACACAAGATGAACTCTTATTTTGAAAGTAAAAGCAAGCAGAGAACAGTTATATTGAAAGCAAGAGCAAAGGGTATTAAATATTAGACACGTCTATAACTAAGGAGTGTATTAGGCCAGAGTGTTTTAATAACTGAGGCATGAGCACAGATATTACTGTGCTTTAATCCACAATTGCTATTAATTAAATTTACCGGTCTGTAAGCACTCTCAGTTTAAGCTCAATTATTTTTCCTGTCCAAAATACATTAAGTTTCAGTTGGAGACACAGTGTGAAGGCTGGATAGCAGGGATAAGGAGGTGGCGGAAGATGTTATGGAAAAAATGCACCAGGGGATCTGGTTATGCAATAGGATACTAGTTATTTCATCAGCCACAGACCTCATAATTTACTCTCACTACAAGGAATTAAACTGTTCTAAACTTCTGTATAGTCTTTGCACAGAACATTTTAGGCTTTTACTTGCAAATCCTACTCTGTACACAAAGACTGTTAGGAAAGCAAATAGACAGGAAAACCCTACTGCTGTCTTTTGACCTCAGGGTTATTTCAGTATCCCAGAACCATGACTTTATAACCAAATAGAAAAAAATTAATAGCCCCCCAACACTAACAAACACCAAACAACAAAAAAAAAAATTAAAAAAAAAAAATAGAAAAAGACTATTGCCATTTGGGTCCACAAACCATTTGCCAAGCACCACTCACACGTTAAGACACTACAGATGGCAAAGTGATGGAATCAGCAGAATACAGACTGCACTGACTTAGTCCAGTTGTCAATGCAGTTCAGACACCTGTCTTTTGAAGAACCTCACTTTTCTTCTTGACCCTGCACTCTGTCTTAATATAGCAATGATTTCCACATGGAATGCACCATTTACAAATGCTTGAAGGAAGATTTTCATAGTTCTGCTTCAAGAAAAGTAAGAATGGAGGTATCCAGCAGCCTGACTAATGTGCCGCCAGGAATTCCTGCACAACCTGAAATGAAACTAAAGTTTCTAGCTTTTTCTGTGTTCATAACTATATGCTAGATGTTTTCTAGAATGTCTCCCTGTTCATTTTGCAGTAAGACTCAAAGAACAAACATCTGACTTTCAAATACATCCTTTCATCAAAAGCCAAAAATTACTAAAAGTGTTTAACTGGTTTGTGATTACATAGCTTTACCACACATGTTAGAAAGTAAAGATTTTCCCTAATTGATACTAGCTGTAGGAAGCTACTAACACCTCATTTTAAGAAAATGTTACCTCTTCAATAAATCACCTTTGCATTACCCTCAAAAACCCATCACAGCTGGCATGCTGGTTTTTTCTTAAGTTTTTAATGTCTGTATTTCTGCTTGAAAACAGAAGTGCAGTCTTTATAAATCACACCTATTCGACCACAGGAGAATACTTTTTTGTTCCAGAACATTATATAGAGAGCTAATTCAAAGAGGAGACTTCATATTTGTTGAACAATAGCATAAATGTAAAAATAACACCCATTATGATTGTGTATTATACTGCATATGGTTACATAACCTGACGTGCATGCATTTTTTAAGGCATCTGACAGCAGAAGTAACTGGTGATGCCTTTAAAGCAGGCTATACCCCACTGAACCAGGCTGAGCAGCTAATGCATTTCGTGGGAAAAAGCAGAGAAGAACAAGGCCATAGCCTCTCTCCCCACCTGCCATATTGAAGTTCCTGCTAAAAAAAAACCCCACAAACCACAACTCAAAAGCAGAACTATTAACAAGCTAAGGGCTGAAGCCTTCCTGACTGGCTTTGTGGAATCTTTTCCAGACTTCCTCTTAGCATTAGGACTAACAGAGACTTTGCTCAGTGTCAAAACAAGGTACTCCTTTCTCAGCCCTGTTTCTTCTGTCATTTGCTCTTTTCATCTAGGTAATAAGCATAGCAAAGCCTAGGAAAGCAGCTTGGGTTTAATTTCAATTATGACACCCCATAATCAGCACACAGGGTGCCTACAGGAATGCCATGGGGCATTTCAAACACACACGAAGGAGAAGTCTTCATGGGGCTTCAAGTTAAGCTGTCAAACTTCTTGTAAAAGATTGTCTGAGATTCTAAATGTACCCAGGTTCAAACGGCCAATGCACAGCCTGTCAAGACAGGAGGTGGAAGGAAATGAAAACTCAAGACTTGCATAATGCTGAAGACTAACAGAAAAGAATGCTCTGCCAATCCATTTACCTCATCATTATACTCTACCCCTGGTATCCACTACCAGTCATTACATGTACAAAAACTGGAGCTGATACATCTGTCCCTGATGTTTGTGCATGTTTCTATTTTTTTTTTTTTTTTTTTTTGAGGAGTATTTCAGGTTCTGAGTGAAGGAATATTAACTTCATAAAAAATACAGCCTGATCATTCTACTACCTGCATGTACCTTTGTCACTAAGGGACAAATAAGGACCTCTTGCACACATCCTGCAGCACCTATAAACATACATACTCACCACGTACGGATGGCAGTATCTATCCCTGGCTGCACTAGATCACGGAATTGTTAGGGCTGGAAGGGACCTCTGGAGATAACCCAGTCCAATGCCTGCCAAGGCTGGGTTGCCCTAGGCCAGGTTACACAGGAAGGCATCCAGGTGGATACAAACGCGCAGAAGACAGTGCTGCAGAACTTCCAAGGCAGCACTACGCAACATGCACACTGCCTTTAATAATTAATGCGAGATGACACAGCTTTCACTTCTCTTGAAAAATATTTTTAGCCAAGTGGAAGCGCTACCAAAGCCACCCTACCGGCACACTACCTGCGCCGGGCCTCCCCAAGGACGGCAGCCCCGCAGACAGGCGGGAGGGACCCCCGGGCCGGGGGAAGCCCGAGGCGCTGCCTGGGCCCCACGCCGCGGTGAGCGGAGCCCCGAGGGGCGCACACGCCCCCCGCCACGCGTGTGCGCTTCCCTTCAGCTCCGAGCCGCCGGCCGCGACCCGCGGGACCCGCCAGCAGCCGGGCGCGGACAGCCGGGGAACGGCCGGGACAGACGCCGGCACGCCCGGGGCTCCCGCACCTGCCGGGGAAGCGCCCGCCCGGCCCGGCCCGGCCTCTTCCGCAGGCACCACGC
>VZSE01003117.1:393287-467165 GCA_013398275.1 Promerops cafer | reverse complement strand
CGACTGCCCGCCGCGCCGCCCGGCCGCGCCTCTCGCACCGCGCCGCACCCGCCCCCCGCTGCGCGCCATTGGCCGAGCTCCCTTAACTGTCAGCGCGCGGCGCGCCTATTGGCCAGCAGGGACGTCACTCAGGGCCGTTGCCACGCCCCGGTGCGGACCGAGTCTCCCCGCGGGGCCGCTGGTGTCGCGCGCGGCCGGCGGGGCGGGAGCAGCAGCGCCCCAAGCGGGCGGCCCCAGAGCGCTAAGGGGGCCCCGGGGCGCCGCCTCCCTTCCTCATTCCTTCCCTCCCTCGCTCTGCGACGTGTAAAGGCGTTGGGAGCGGGCTGGGCTCCGGCGGTGTCGGGTTCAGGTTGCCATGGATATGGCCATTTTTTAAAAGTGTATGTTTTTGATTACGAAGTGCACCGCCTCTGCCGTGCCGGCAGGATTACAGACTATGCTGAGTTGGAAGGGACCCACAAGGATCATCGAATGCAACTCCTGGCCGTGCACAGGACACCCCAAGAACCTCACCCTGTGCCTGCGAGCCTTGTCCGAACATTTCTTGAACTCTTGACAGGCTGATGCTGTGACCAGTTCCCTGGGGAGCCTGTTGTATTGCCAGACCATCCTCTGGGTGAAAAATTCTCCTAACATCCAGCCTACACCTCTGCTGACACAACTTCAGTGGTCACCACAGAGAAGAGAGAAGGATGCCCAGGGGATGTTGTCACCCACCAGGCACCCTAGGAAAGGGCTCACAGAACAGGAGCCTGTTGAAAATGCCCTCAGCAGGAATGGTTGTTCCCACGTTCTTTGGGTCAAACGCTTCTGGCAAGGAGCAGAGCTACTAAGGGGTTTCCATGTACTTTCAATACAAGGGTAACTGCATAGCTCATTGCCAAAACTTACAGTGGAGGCTGTAAGTCTTGGTCAAATGTCTGAAGTTTTTGGTTTTTAAGAAAAATAGATAAACCAAACACAAACCCACAAAAATCAACCACCCGCATGCCTAGGTGAACTGGGTGCGGCCCTTCTTTATGTTCACATCATCAAACATTTAATCAGAGTGTGGAAATTTTGCTGCTGCTCACCTACAGGTCCCAGTTTGGGAACCACTGACCCATGGTTGTGAAGTCCTAAAAGCAAAAGTGTAGCAGAGAAGAGTAGCAGAAAATAACTGCAGGGCTTCAGTACAAGGTGTAAATGTCACTCTTTATATACACTTAAGCTTCTGTCACAGCTGTCAGGATATAGCATTTTGGAAGTCACAGATTTTGCAGTTACTTGGTGAAACTTTGCTCACATCACCAACTGCTAAATTTGTCCTAGATGAGTACAAATCTATATTAGCAAATTTTATCCATTATGGGTAACAGTAGAAGAGGAGATTTTTGTCATCCTACTTCCTCAGTAATGCCAACATGCAAACCATTTTTTTAATTGTCCCTGGTCTTCTTAGTTTAGGAATCTTAATTTTCAGAGCAAAAATGTAAATACTTGTGGAGCTGTGAGTTTATTACTGCTAAATTTCCTTGTGAACAATTTCCCCATGCACTGAGGTTTATTTCATCTGGTATGTTTATTATGCTTGGCAGAGGTGGGGGTGGAAAAGCTGCAATTCTGAGTTAAAATGATCTTGCTGCACACTTTATTTGAAGTGTTTTACTCTGAAGATACTGATATTTTGTTTTCCACCACCCCCCAGATTGAAAGTTTCAGCTGTCTAGGCATAGTAAATTGCTCTTAAAGACCCCCATAAAACAGAGAAGGTTCTGTTACCCATTCTTCATGTGCTCTGAGATAACTACAAATAGACATGGAGAATACTCTTGCCTTGTGCTTCTACTTACCCAGCAGCACAAATACCTACAGGAGTTCCCTATGCTAATAAATTGTCACAACAGCCATGAGGGTTTTTGGAAGAAGATACAAAGATAGCTGATAATCTATGCCTATAAATGAGCCTCCACACACCAATGTTTTTTCTTCCCACTGATCAAGGAAACTTGAAATACCAGTGTAGGATGTGTAATCCTGTGCTGCAGTAACTTCACATACAAAAATGCAAAGTACCTGCAGTTCTCACGTACTTATTACGTTACCTATTATATTTCCTGGAACTAATTTTGGATTTCCATTTGCTAAGTCCTTTTTGTCAAGCCAATACTGCGTCTTTTATCCTGCTGCCCAATAACAATATTTCTCATTTTTAAAATTCTGTTTTGTAAAATACTCTGAAGATAGAAGTCTCTCAAGCACCTTTTCCTTTCTTTCTACAGAGTCTGATGCTCTAAGACCAGAGAAAGTGAGTGCTGTCTCTTCCAGAATGTGCATTTGGTCACTAATTCAACACACAGTTCTGCAGACACTACAAGATTCTGAATTTTAGTGCCAAGGTGGTTTGCCAGTGTGACAGCTGCACTGTTTTCTAAGCCAGCTGTTTAGGCACAACCTGGTGCAAAAACTTGTCTAATTCATCTCTTATACTGTAGGGGGAGAAGAAGTGGAAGAATGAAAAATGTAATGATCTGGATCTTTCCTTTTAGTGCTCTGGTTTCTGTTCAGAACATTGCAGATAAGGCGGTGGGAAGGAAAAGAAAAAGCTACTACATTCACAAAAAAAAAATTGCCTCTCAAAACAGTACCTGACCCTACAGGAACTCTTTAATTTGACTCACTTCCTTTTTTTTTTTCCTTTTTCATTTTACTTTGTATGCTATTGCCTTATTCCTTTATTTAACCTTTTAGTATTGCCTTCACATTAGTACATTAGTGTCTCCCACTGCAGGTATTCTTCATTAAAGCTTTTCTTAAAACTCACCTAAAGAAATTGATCCTTGACTTCTCTCCCTGGAAATTCCCCTTTCTGTGTTTTTAGCTGGTGAGGACAGAAAATGCAAGTTGCTCTGTGTGTGGGACTACAAATACACAGCTTGGGAACAATGCAAAATGATAAATATAGTTTCAGATCCAGAAAGTTCAAGGGCAATAGTGACTCATTCGCTATTCTGAGAACTTTTGCTGCATAATTCAGGCCATCACTCCTTGCTCCTACTATGACTAAGCCTGAGACATTTCACCCACTGATTCTCTCCCCTCCTCTCAGTGGCACAGGTATACCAGAGAATCTTAATCTAAAGACAGATTTTTTTCTATTTAAAATAAGCCATAAGAAATGTAGTAAAAATAGCATCAAAACCACCACCATTTGCTTGGGAAAAGCATTATACATTAAACCTGTTAAACTGACACTGATTTTTGTATTGATCCAGATGTTAGACTGGGCTTTCCTGTATCCCAGTGAAACCCCTTTTAGACTTCTCCTTTGAACAGAGTGATATTACCCCTCTCTTTGGAAAAAGAAGACACGCCATCTGCTCTGCCATTCTGTGTTTCACACAGTATCCCAAGAGAAACAGAAAATTACAAAATGGTTTCCACACAGAGCAAAGAAATTTGAAATTAAAATTCCCCATAGCTTTTATTTTGAGTTTGTTACACAACCAGCAGTAACCATAAGCCAATTATTCTTTTTAATTTCCTCAACTATACATGTTCTTTTGTAAGACAAAAATTTTTGAATTTAAGACAACAAGGTTCTTCATGAAAGAAAAGAAGTGGATCTTTTAAACAGGCATTTTTTTTTAAGTATTTCCCTTAAGCTGTATTGTAACAAAATATTCTTAGTATAGCTGTCTAAAAATAATCCATATTTCAGAGGTTTTCCTTTCTAAAAGGGGCATAGCTGCATTAATCTCCTAGGAGAAAGGGCTCTGAAAAGCAGGTGCAAAGAGGTCTTCCCAGTTCAAGCACATACACTGATAACAGCTTTCAGGAAGGTTAAATCCTCCCATCAGATCAGCAGGGCAGATCTCAGATAAGCAGCAGAAATTAAGGATTATCTTGACTACGACATGAACTGTTTACTTTGCTATTTTAAATGGTTATGTTGGCTCCATTTCACTTGTTGCAGGGTAGTGCTTTCCAAAAGAGAACTAGTGACCAAAGACAACTATTATCTATTCGAGTATTTCTACCCATTCTAGCAGCAGTTCCTAAGAATAATCTTTTCTTTTGTGAGGCTAACTTGCTGCACCTTTGGGCAACATTTTTACATTGATTCAAGGGAAATGTGCTCAGTCACAAGAAACATTCCCCGTTGGATTGTACGGAGGATACAGAACAGCTTCCTCTGAGCATAGAAGCATAAGCAGTAAATAGTTACTATTTAATCTAAGAAAATGAATGTTCAAATGTTTGGGCATCATAGCTCAGAAATCCAACAAGGAGGAAAACATTCAGAGGATTTATTTAACTGGAAAGTAATGGTTGAGGGAGTGACCTCAAGTGACAAGCAATAAAAATAAAATCAAAAATGCCCTCCCTGCATAGCACATCGATGAGTCAATAGCTCAGTTCATATCACTCACATTCCAGGCAAACAGAGGCAGTGAGGAATTAATTCAAAAGGAAGAATATTTGGAGGATTTTCCAAGACTGACATGAAAAAAGGCTACAAGGGCCTGGGACATTCCTGGTGTGGTTAACAGACAACATATGATGTGTTCTAGCATGTAGAACAAGAGCAAGCAAATCACAGAAGTGGAGTTATTGAGGATGACTTGCAAAGACTGGCACAATTTTTTTTCCCATTACTCTACTGGTTAACCTGCTTCCTTTCATCTTGGTTGGTGAGACAGCACCATCGTTCCTCATGCTCATTATCAGTCATAGCATTTTTCAATATAAAATTCTTCACACGTCAGAATATCCACCTTTAGAAGCTAACAGAGAAGCATTCCATGCTGCATCCAGCACACTGCTTGTTATTTGCACTACAGTATACCTAAATCATAGTCTTACATACCCCATGCATTCCACTCACAATCACATGTAATGCTTAATTCTGATGACATCTCTTAAACTGCAGTCTTGATATCACAGGAGGCCAGGGAGCAGGAGCAAATTTGGATCTTCTGTTTGTATTCCCAGTCCTCAAGTATCAGCCTTGGTAACCTCGTGCAAGCAAAAAGAAACAAGTGACATCATCATCCAAGTGCCCCATCATATGCCTGAGATGAGCATGCATGAGGGAGCTCAGGGGAGCCCATGGGCTCGTGTCTTGCTGCTCTTCAGAACAGACATGGAAAAATGGTGCTGGCATTTGGCAGAGGTCAGAGCACTTGGGCTGACCACAGGCTGGCTTGTCGTGTACAAAGCTCCACAGCACTGGGCAGTCACAGGCTGACTTAGTTATTAACACCTTCGTTACTAGGCCCCTAAAGGGCTTTAAGGAAAGATGGGGAGGGACTTTTGACAAGGGCGTGCAGTGCCAGGACAATGGGAACGGCTTCAAACTGACAGAGAGCAGGTTTAGATTAAATATTAGGAAGAAATTCTTCATTTGTGAGGCTGATGAGGCCCTGGCACTGGTTGCCCAGAGAAGCTGTGGCTGCCGCATCCCTGAAAGTGTTCAAGGCCAAGTTGGATGGTGTTTGGAGCAACCTGGTCTAGTGAAAGATGGCCCTCTCCATGGAAGGGGTTTGGAATGAGATGATCTTTAAGGTCCCTTCCAACCCAAACCCATTCAATGATCTGCATGTGCCACCTCAGCTCTGAAGTGATGGAGAAGCCAGTGAGTTCTGCATCCTCCCCTTGTCCTAAGCTGGTTGCTTTCAACTCTGCATTTCAGCACATTAAAAAGACCTTTGGAGAGATGCAAGCTTTCAGGCCAAAGCATAAAAGTGCATCCCATTAAATTGTCCCATGAAGGAAAAGCCCTGGTTTTACTCTTTCACAAATACCTGTGGCCATTTAGAAGCTTAAGCTTGACAAAACATCCAGTCTTAAGCAGAGAAACAAAACAAAACAAGGTAAAATGAAGCAAGCAAAACAAGCAGTCAGACTGTATTGGAAACTGTCTCGTCAGAAGTAGTAGTACAAATAGTTTAAAAGTCTTCCACTTCCAGAAGGCTCCTCTGGAGTATATAGAAACCACTCTGATTGGGTACAGGGTATAATTCCAGCATCAACAAAATTCCACTACCTCTGAAATGGCAAACTAATCAGCAAAACCACATGCCTTTTTCTGCCCTGATATTTTTGGCACCCTCTCATTTCTGTTGCTGCACTGAGGGAATAGGAATGTACACTTCAGGTGATTGAGTCCTCAGCCTTCCTTTGCAACTGCTGTGAGTTGCCAGTCTCCTTACAAGCTGCAAGAGTGTTTAAGTCTCCTGTTTACTTAAAAACAAAAGGTCTCCTAAAGACTAATGAGAAAACAGACAAGTTTTTTTAGTTCTTGAAGGATGTAACCTTGAAAGATTTCCCTCCTTCCCCCACATCTAATACTCCCTTCATAAACATGTAATTTTCTTAGGGAGGTGAAAGGGAGAAAGACCAGCAGGACTTCCAGTAGCACATGGTGTACCCTCACACTCCAAGGGTATTTAATGTTTATCCAAGGACTTTTGAACAGTTCCACAACAGTAGGCCAGGGGACTGAAGATCTGCGAAACTGAATTCCAAGATTTAAAAAGCAGAGCGATCAAGGTTTTAAAAGAGTCTGGATTAAGTACATGTTTTTGCCAATAACTAGTCTACTGCTTAAACATGTGTATGTTCATCCTAAATTCCAAGAAGAAAAACATTGAAAAAATTTGCATGGTATTTTTGGTGCATTTGAAACACTTGTGGAAGCCAAAGATTGTGCTTCGGTAACATTAACTGCTGTCACAGAACTTCTTCACATCATCTTTAACTGCTCCATAATGCTCCACCTTTTCAGACAGGGCTTGAAACAACTCTCACTGAAGTCAGAAGCTGATGGGAAAACATACAAGACAAGAAACTCTACCTTTTAAATAGTATTTTTAGCCCTCAGCATACTTTTCATAGCAGCATTAGACCAGATTATTTGGGCTTTTACCTCAACTGACTGGGTTGTGATGTGGGAATTGGTGTGTTTCTAACATGACATGAACTCTGGTGGCAACATCACTCATTCCCACGCACATGCTAGGGCTTGTCACTCCCTCAGTTGTCCTGAGACAGCCATTGAACTGGGTCATGCTGTAAAACAGAAGTGAAACAAGCTGGGTTACAAATTGACAGGTCATCCTTCTCTGCTTTGAAAAAGAGGCATTTCACATAATAAGGCTGTGAAACATGTCTTGAGGTATTTCAAATTAGCATGCTGTAAAAGGGCTCAAAGGAAGAGCAGTAGCCAAGAAATGCTGATAACTTTGTTTCTCTCTGTACACTTGGCCTTGTACTACAGGAAAGGGATGTTGTCAGATAACAGACTTCACAGCCTTCCTGTCACAGGCAGTTTTTAAACGATGACCACGTGCTTGGATATTTGGAATATTTAGATAAAGTTTCATCTGGTTCCTTGTCAACAAATGGAGCTTTGGGCAATTAGATACCCCCATAATAAGGCATAAAGCCAAATAAATTGCCTATCTGAATAATATGATTATATTGATTTTAGGAAACAGAAATTCTGGAGTTACTAGAACATCTCTTATTCTGCCATATAGTTGCACAGAAAGTAACCTTGTAATACCCTACACTAATCACCCAAGACTTCATGGGCCTAATTTGAGAACAAATCTAATAGGCCCTACTGTGGTCCATTCAATAGGAATTTTTGTTTTGTCTTCAGGCTTTTTGCTATATGTGCTGTGCTTGGCTAAAGTCTCATTGGATATTTGAGGATTGGCTCTGCTAAAACAGAGTCAGAGAACAGTGGCATAGTTGAGCAGCCCAGCTGTGGTAGGGAGGATATTTTCAGCTAAAAATACTTTAAGACAACAAATAAAAAGTGAACTATATTGAGTATTTTGGGCCAGAAGGCATGTGGAACAGATACATGTAATTATTCATGTAATTATGGTTAGGAAAATATCATCCAGCCACCTTTCTATTTCCTCCCCAGCATTGACTTACTGTATCATGACTTCAGCAGTTACAAACTCTCAAGATAGAAAGACACATGCCCTATTAGTCTTGTTTAATCAAGAAGTTGCATTTGTTTTATTTCTTACACTTTCATTATGTGTATTGTAATGTCCATTTTATCTCACCTTGCACATTTCTGCAAGTTTTTCTTCTAGCTATCTACCTTTTAGGTTGTATTTCTGTCTTTTGATTGATATATTCTAACAGGGAATGCATAATCTAAAAGAAAAAAAAATAGCCTAAATAATGACTCATTTTGTTCTGCTTTGCCTGTTAGTTACATTGTTTGATATGTCAACACGTTTTCTTAACAGTAAAGGTGAAATTCAGAGTTGAAAAATCACAAGAAGTAGAATGTATTGCCTTTTAACAGAGAAGTATGATTGAAGAGAAAGGTAACTGCTTAGCAGGGTTTGCTGAACCTGCCTTGGTGTAAAGCCAAATGAATTCCACCCTTTGAAATAAGAAGTAATTCTTAAACTACCAGTAGTTGTTAATGATTGCTAGAACTGGAACTAATCAATCAAACCACATGCTGGTGGGTAATAATCTTCTAGAAACATTCTGAATATAGAGATTATACCCTTTATTTAACAGATAAGAGGGAAAACGCTTATTTACATCTCAGTACTAATTTGAGTAACAAGAACCATTAACTTAGGAAGGTAATGAGCTGAAACATCCACCAGCTCAGTCCAATGACCCTATACTTCAGGACAAGCAGAAGGATCTGTGTGATGGAATGCTGCTGATCACTTCCTGAGGATTGGCCAGGCTCTGGCTGCCTGGCACACCCCACCTGCATGACATTCAGTCTGGCTCAGGAAAAGTGCTTGTATGGAAAAAGAAAACCGTGAGGAACAGTGCTCTTCCCACATAGTAGTTCTGAAAAAAGGCTGGTAGCCTTTTTTTGTGTCCCTAAATAGATTGCAGGGAATTGGCTCCAAAGCTGCTAAATAAATATTACGAGGAGGAGAAAAAGAATGAGCACCTTTAATAGCATTACAGCTGTGCTTTTCTGACAGCTTATTTCTGTCTCTTGCATACTTCTCATGTCTAGGCCACATTTATTGGCACATTGAGACCTCCATCTTGAAAACTGGAAGAACATCATATACATGAGATGAAGGCAGAAGCAGTATGGTCACCAGGTGGCTGTCACCCAGACAGGCAGTCACAGACCAACACTGAAGCCGAGTACTGCTGAAACTCCATATTGGGAATGCTGTGCTCCAAAGAGAGCAGCAGCAGAGCAGACTGGCTTCAGCCTGCCCGTAGCAGGACAGAGCTGGTTTGTCCATACCTCTGTTACCTCCTGGTCTTCTCAGTTCAAGGGCATGAGTAAGAGGCAGCAGTGCCACAAAGTTACAGGTGTAACCTCTGAGTGCCCATTTCAGAGTTCATGTAGGAAGTCAGCTGTGTCTTCCAGCCAGAGCTTGAACTGCTTGACCTTCAGCTCTTAGAGGCTTTCCAATCAGAGCTGCAAGTGGATGGAGAAGATTATTCCCAAAAGGTCTGGCAGTCTGTTACACATTACCTTGAAGCAGAGTGGGCAGAAGGATGTCAGGGCACTCTCTCTGGAGCAGAAGGATCTTCTGGGAACAGTCAGTCCACTGGGTCACGCCTGCCTGTGTGCAGAGGCCATGCCATGGCCCAAGAGAGAGGTCATTTATATAGATGCCTTCCTCACAGGTGTCACAAGGCTGTCCACTGAAGGCACTAACAGCTCAGTGCTTGAAATGCTTTAGAATTGGGCTGCATGAGAATAGAAGGATTCTTAACTGCTTCGCTTTTCCTTCCTGAAGAAGTACATGCTTTTTTAACCCTATAATGATAAGATTACAAGAAGAGCAAAGCAATGAGGAATGATGCCACAGATAATCATGAGGTAAGCATTCTTAACAAAGCTAATTAGTTTTGGGTTTATGAAAAGAAAAAAAAAGAATTTAAAAAAAATTTTTAAGTTCTATAAGTGATCCTATAGAGATGAACTATGCCACATTCCTCTAAAAAAAATCCAGAACTCTGAGTGCAGGCTTAAACATGCAAGCAGCCATTTAAAGAGGTGGTTTTTACTAAGAAAATAATATGTTTATTATCATTGTTGTGAGGCTTTTTGGTTTTTAACTCCTATTAGTGCAGCAGATTGAACATACCTTTGCATTTTGTGAATCCTCAGCAGAATTGGCTATAGGACAGTATGTTGTAGTGGCACTGCCAATCTGTTCTTGCTGACACAAGGCAGCACACAGGAGCAGGGCTCCTGGCATGGTCACAGCCACCAGCAC
Source organism: Promerops cafer (assembly GCA_013398275.1). Lineage (NCBI taxonomy): Eukaryota > Metazoa > Chordata > Aves > Passeriformes > Nectariniidae > Promerops > Promerops cafer. The sequence goes on along the minus strand of VZSE01003117.1, from coordinate 456,933 downwards.
TCTGCCTGCTGCCCTGAACAGTGGGAAGAGGGGCATTTGGAGCTGGTGTCATAAGCAAGTCAGAGCAGAAACTGCTTAGCAAAAAGCCAAATGCAGGGCAAGCTTATCATTTTTATAATTGTCCTTTAGAGATAAACCTCACTTGAAGTCACTGCTCTGTGAACAAAACAAGGAAAAAAAGAAAAAAAGACAAAACAACTTCTAAAAGCCTTTTCTGCCACAAGGAAATTCATCTTTGATGAAACCTGGAGGAACAGATGTTACTGAGTTCCCAGGCAAGTAAAATCTGGAAAGAAATGGACACTATTATCCAGGAAATGGAAGTGATGGGAAGCAGCTGCGACCTGGAGCCTGCTGGCTCTCCCTGACAAGTTCTGTGGCTGTTGCTCATCCTTGCAAAGAGGAGCTTTGGTGTCCCTTGAACTCCTTTTACACTGTCAGGGACATCCCCGTGAAGGCTGGCTGCCCCAGCCCCACCAGCATACTTGAAGATTAGTTTAGGGAAAGTGTGGATGTTGTCCTAATCCTGTGTTGAAGCCATGATGGATTGCGAGCCCTTTGTTACACAACAGGATCCCTCCTCTGACTCAGTGGAAAGGATTTCCTGAATGCCCAGGGCGGTGTGGATCAGACACAGGGAGGATATGCAAGGGAGCAGGCATGCAGGTCAGTCAGTCAGTCAGTCAGTCACAGCACAGCCATGACCTATCCGAGCACTTGAAATAAGAGTTGCTGGCACATCTCCACACTTCTGGGCAGCCTTCCCGTGTGCAGTACTGACACACTCACTGTGAACCCACACAGATATTCAGATATTTGTCTCTAGACCCGAGAGATTAAAACAGACACATGCAAGGCTTCCCCTCCATGTTCTCAGGTGTGCACAGCCAAGGCCTGTGTACCTGTGCTGCGAGCCCAGCTCACTAAAACATCCTCCCCAGCTGCTGCTGGAAGGGACTGCCATGATCACTCTTGCCTTGCAGCCTGGCTGGTGGCCCTCAGCACTTCCAAGGAGTTGAAGATAAATGAAGCAAGGGCTTTCAGCAACCTGATGGTGTCACAACTGCACAAAGTAAGCTGTTCCTGCCCTGACAAAGGTGCGGGATAAAAGAGGCCATAATACCATAGCCATAGTAATATATAAATACTTACTCAAATGCAATGTCTTCTGTCTGGAAAGCATTTGCAATGATATGGGTAGTGTGCTTAACCACTTGCATTTTTTTATATACTAAATCATCCCAGGAGCTCTTACACAGGGCAAGTGGAAGAGATCCTTTTCGTTCATCTGAAGGTGAATCCCGCCCCTACCCCTCCACATTCATTTCAATACTCAAGCTCTGCTGGAGGACTGAGAGGACTACCAGCAGTCAAGTGCTTCATCAGCTGATTTGGGACATGCAGATGACAGCAGCCATGGCACTGAAGAGACTGCCTTGACAGTAACAAAGAAAGCATGAGTTATTTTGATGGAGCTGGTCAGTGGTCTCCAGCTGGCTCCAGGCCCCAGCTCAGAAGGTCACACAGCTGACACATCATCCTGTGAGTCACCCCCTGATACTGCCTGTGTCCAGCATAACTCGTGGTTTGGCAGCACTGAGGGAAGTTCCTCCTCCTTGCTTGCTGCCCAGAGTCAATGTTGCCCTACAGAACACACGAGCCAGTAAAGGCCACCAAGAGACAGATGGCAACTTGACCATCTTGTTAGTCATCATCACCTCCTTGAGTGGCAGCACCAGACAAGATTCATACACAAACACCACTTACAAGCTGTCTAGATGAAGTATCAACACAGCCAAAATACATCTACCTACATCAAAAATACACGTTTGCAGCCCAGGTCAACTAATTTACCTACATTCTTTGAAGCCTTTGCTTAAATAACAGAATGTGTTCAGATCTTAGCCAGGCTGAAACAACAGACATCTTCATGAAACACCAACATAGGTACCTGGTCTCCACAGCTCTGTGGAGTAAGGCCCGTAAGGTAATACAGGTTTCATTCAGGGTCTGCACTGCTACACCCTCTGAGTTTACTCCCTAACCAGAGACTTGACTGGCACCCTGATAGCACTAGGATATGGCAGTGTCACCCCATCAAAGAGGTGCTCAGTCAAAACCACACCCCTGTCAAGTAAATGTGAAAATTACAGTCACCAGACTAAAGTCAGGTCTGAATTCCCTGAATTTTAGCTAAACTTAAAAATTTTTAAAAACACATACACCAGAGGGAAGACATGATGTTTCAGGAAAAGGACACAGAACCTATAAATGAAAGCACAGAAGTGTGGCGAGACAGGACACCCCTGGCTTGCCAGGTGTGACTCCATCCCTTCCGGAGAAGCCCTGCCAGTCATCCTGGAGGAGCAAATGCCATGCCTGGAAGGAAAATTGCCTTCCTGGAGTGTGCAACAGCACCCAGCATGTAATTTGTCAATGTAATGACAATGAAAAGATTATGTTAACAGGCAGGTAGCTGTAATGAGAAAACAATGACACAGACCATTCACCATACATCTTTCCAGATGCAAGAAGGGATGGTCATGGTGGTTGAGCTGTCTCTTGACTGTACAGACAAGTGTTAGAGATGGGTGCTCAAACATACTGTCTTTCATGAAGAGCAGAGCAATAGCCTTATGGGTTTTTTCTGTTAGGGTGAGGTGGTGTTTTTTCCACAGCATTAGGTTCTGGTGACCACCACCTTGAGAGAAGCTGGGATTTTCCTTCTGCAGTGAAAGAAAATATATCATGCAAGTCAACATTTAGCTGTCATCCTGTAGTGCTGAACGAAGTGCTGCAAACAGCCAAGGCTGCTCCAGACCCACCAACAGCAGAGCCTCAGATGAACCTATGAGTCAAATACAAGTCATACTGTACACCTGAAACAACACATCTGTGTGACTGTCCACTTCAAAAAGCTACATTGTGCATTTAGGGATAGACACCAGGCAGGGAAAAGTGGTTAGGGAAAGCAAAGATCAGAAAAAAGATGCTCAAGAATACTTCTCTAGATGCTGCAGTACTTTCAAAAGCAAAGACAGGAGTTTTACCCAACAAGGGCTTTAAACAGAAGAGCTTGTACCTGTTTCCTGAACTAGACGCTAAAGTTACACATTAGCAGTTTGAATTCAGGCACAGGGATGTTTCTTTGGGGCAGGAATGTATGTTTGTTTTTAATCTGCCCAGAAGCACGTAGTTTACATCTGAGGGATAGCAATTATTAACTCCAGTCTGAGATGAAAGTGTACAGGTTTAACTTCCCTGAGAGACAGGTACCTCCCTGTGTTTCTAAATCTGACAAGTTCTGGTGTGCCTTGCTCCCACACAGAAGATAAAATACCAACTTACAGTGAAGTGATCCCTCTGGGAGAAAGGGCCCTGCACTAAATGCTGATGGGGATATGGGAGGGACTGATTTAATTTAAGTTCAAATTTTTATAGTGCTAATAGAAAAAATGTTGTGAAAAATATTTCTTGTTCCTATTTATCCTTAGGCCTGAGGTTTTGCTATAATCTGTCAAGAGTTTTTGAGAAGGTGCCATGTTCCTGCACCTGCGCTCAGTAGATGATGTTTCAGACCTCTACAGAACCACTTAGGTGTGTATGTAATTAATGTGGGGAAACAACCTTGCACTTCTGAGAACTGCTCTTGAAGTGTGACTTCAGACTCCTTCATCAGACCTAATTGAGCTCTTGGGTATCAGATGTTTCTGCACAAACATTTTTTCCATGCACAGCAGTATATGTATATTTTTTTTAATCAGCTTTTACTGTTGATCCTTTAGTGAGGAATCCTGAAGCTGTCTTTCATTAACACCAGCTTCTCATCATTTGCGCCTCTAATCACCCCAGCTTTACAGCTATGTGACAGTTCCATCACCCATACCCAGTAGCAGCAGCGGATGGTACGCTCGAGCACTGTCACAAGCACCGTGTGTTACATGAACTCTTGCCCTCAAGGTATATCCTAGAACAGAACCTGCTCCCACAGAAGTCATAACCAGACTCACAGCATCCCTGGCAGTCGGCACTAAACAGCTTCCTCAGAAGTATCCCCCTCCTTCAGGGAGGATCCATGTGCCTCCAAAGCAGGGGCCTGGCCAAACTGAATTCCCAAGGTGTCAGAGTTCACTGCCCTGTGCTGGGGTCTTCAAAGCTGGGCTCAACACCAAGTGAGACCAGGTGAAGCTCTCCTGCTGGTTGACAGTCTGTGCACAGCAAGCTGGTGGGGATTTCCCAGTTTTGGCCCTTGTTTTCTAAAACGAGGAAGGGAAGTTCCCCACATCTGCTCGCTTGCAAATTCCATTTCTGTCTGACAGTAGACTTTTACAGCCCGCGATGGCAGCACCAGAGGCAGCACAAGCAGAGCCGGGGGCTGGAGCACTGCCACGGTGCTCTGCTTTGGGAGGCTGCCTCCCATACAAAGCAGACCTTGTACTCTCCCACCAGGGCTGTGCTCCATCCCAGCCCATTCCAGCAGGCCGTCTGCGAGCGCTGTCTCGCAGTGAGATGCCAAACCCAGGGGAGTCACATGGCTGCGTGGCAGACAAGAGCAGATCTATTTAAATTGATTATGCTTCAAACAAAACTGGTTCAATGTCTACTTAGATTCCGGTTTCAGGAACATTTCATAACCACTAAGCCTTTTAATTAAAAAATGCACGACCTTCGTTGCTGAGCCAGCAGTCTTTGCAAAGCATCTTTGCAAACAGCACATGAACTCAGGAAGGGACCCCAGGCACGAGAGGAGAATCTATCGGCCCGATTGCCTCTCTCAGAACCCTTGAGCTGCCTGGCCACATCTGCACATAGGTGAGGGGCTCTTACAGACCACAGCATGAATTATCTGCCCCAGCAGTCAGAGAGGACAGCTCAGACTGGTGCCTGGGCTGACAACCAGGAGCATTTCCTAAACCAGGGGAAAGAGCTCTCTCCGTCCAGCTGAAAGTGCCTGTAGTCAGAAAGTGTTTATAGCTTCCAGCTGAGAAGTCAGCTAAAGTACCAGCCCGCAACGGAGACTCTGCACAGGCTCTCACAAAGGAGGCTCCTGTTCAGGCAAACTTGTTGCTGTTTCTTTGGTGTGACTGCACACGCTGCTTCTCGGAAGGAAGCTAGAGGCCTCCTTCACGCTGAAGTCTTGCAAAGTTATGTAAAGGAGTGTTGTTTTTCTGGCCATCCCTGCAAGCTCCGCTCTGACACATCACCACCGCGTTGCTTTCTGGATTTCTCTCCAGAGGAGAGGCTTGCCCGAGGTCTGAGCTTTCGGGCAGTTCCCTTATAAGGCAAAGCTTTGGGCTCAGCTGGACTTAGCTATTCCCTTAGTCCTTAGTCTTCAGTGCAAAAAAAATAGTCCTGCACTCTGATAAGCTATTGTACCAGTGTCAAGCCAGAAAGAAGAAAACAGAATTGCTCTTTTTGCCTTTGTTAAGTGCCAGCTGACTTCGCCCTTTGAAAAAACCACCCCACCCCCCCACCCCCAAAAAACAATCAGCTCAGAGAATGTGTAATGTTTGTACCGTGAGTTTTGCCCACCAACAATAGCCTGCAAACTCTTCGGCACTTCTCATCACGTGTTCATCCAGTGCTTAACTCAGCAGAGCTCTGCCACTCATCTCTGATCTCTGGGCAGCACAGTCAAGTAAGCACTACAGAAAATGGGGAAAACCCCATCAAACAACGACTTGAGTTACAAGGAGACTGGGCTGGGCACTGACTCATCCCTCCGAAGAGCCCTCTCACAAAGGGCACCAGAGAATCGGTAATAACAAACATGCCAGCCCAGCTAACTCCCTTTTGAGTTCTTAGCCAGAAAAAACCGCTATTGTCTCAAATCCAGGGAGTGTAAAGCAATTTGGAGATGACAAGCAGTTCAGTTACTGAAGTAGCAATTCTGAGAAGCAAAAGGAAGAGAGAAAAAATGTTCAGACTGTGGTGTATATATACTTATACTACATTCAAGCTGGAAGCCAGGTTTAAGCCTGACTGTGTTTATGGTTGAACTGATAATGCTCAGATCAGATCTCAAGTCCTAAATTTTCAAACGAGCTGCAGAGATGCAAATTTAGACCTAGTTCTGCACGATTGTGGTGCCCTGGAAAAAGATATTCTGTGTCAACCATCCTAACACATAAAGTCTTAGCAGTTAACACCTCCTGCTCTATGAAGTGGATTACAGATTTGCCTTAAAATGTGCTTTTCATAAAGAAAACCTATTGCTCAAATGCTGATTCAGGCACAGATTCAATGAACTATTGAAATAAAGTGACAGAGAAGATGTTATCCTTGGCTGCCCTGTCTGCTGTGGATTATCAAGCCAGTGGCTAAGAGTATTTTTAGCTGTCAGCCTCCTCTTCCTAAGCAAGAACAATTACTTTGGTATAGTTAAAAGCAGAATTTATTCTTTCTTAATAAAGGATTAGCAATGTCCCCATTGATTTTCCTATATGCCTGCCATGGCCCTACTTGTAGGTTGATAGCTGGATCTATAAATGCAAGTCAGTCTGCTCTTAAAAGCCATTGAAAGGCATCATTGTGTGCTCCTCAGCTTGCAGATGAATCATTTTCAAAACTGAAATGCCAGTAGTTATGTGGTGGTTTCTCAAACCCCAAGAGCATTCTGTTGGAATAGTGTCACTGGAAAAAGTCACGTCAGCTAAAGGGAGAAGCTGAAATTTGTCACCTTGCAGCTGCTGCCCAGTTTATTTGTTACCTGCCTGGTGGAACATCACCTCACCAAGTGTTGTTTCCTTTTTGAAGGATGAGCACTTTGCAAAAACAGCACGTAACAGACTCTCCCTCCGGGACCCCATGATCCTTTCTCCTCTCCCCGTGGGGAGAGAGGGCCTGCCACCCTGCACTCCAGCAGCAGCACGTGAGCCCTGCTGAATGGGTGCTGAGGCATGTGCAGAGTCAATGGGGATTTACTGCTCCACCCAAAATTAATCTCATCATAATGCAAGGTATTTGTACCCCAGTGTGTGGTTCGCTGTAGATAACCAGGGCTACTGTGTCACAGGAGGCTTGTCTGTCAGGCAGGGCACGTAGTGTCTGCCACTGCTTTCATGGCTTATCTTACAAATCTATTGCAGTAGTCAGAATGAAGGCGGGGAGATCATAAAAGTTATCAGGGAACAACAAAAATGTTTTAGACCGGTAGGTTTGCAGTGCAAGAGGAGGAGTTCTGGTGCACTTTGTTTTGTTTACTTCCTTCAGTAGTACCACCACGCATACCACAGGCATGGCTTAATCCAAAATAACATCTTTTTTTATGTGTGAAAGGAGGAGGAGAGCTGAGAAAGGAACATGCTGTAAAAACAATGCAAACTGGATATGCAGAAACAAGGGATATTTTTGTTTCTTCTACAAAGTCATTAAGCAAAACAAAATAAAACCTGTTGTAGCTAAATTCAACTTGTTCTGAGCCAAGCTGCTTGTTTCCTCCTGCACTCGCCATATCCAAGCTACTTCTCCATTTAGCAGCACAAGGCACAGCCCTTTCATACTGTAACAGCAAAATCAGCACAGGATTTTCACTGCATTTCACAAAGTTTGAGGAGTGGCACATTATCAGGTGTGGTCAGCAACAGAGGAATTTCATCATGAACAGCAAAGAACTCAACAGAAAAAAACCTCGATCATAGAAAACACATCAGCCCCAGCATTTTCCTCATGCATTAATTAATCACTCAATGACATCGCTGCTCCAACATCCCAGCCAGACAAAGCCCTTCCTCATTGCCCTTCCCCTAAACTGCTTTTGCTCCAAGAGTGCTGTGGGGCAAAGATCTGCCTCCCAAGGCTTTGAAGTGCTTAGTGCACTGCTGGCATCATATGAAAGCATCATAAAATATACATAAGCAAGTATCTGCATAGATGATTATTACTACCAAGGCTGTTGCTACATTTGTTGGTTATTTTACCGTGCAGCAGCTATCTCGCTCTGATTTATTATAAGCTCATGATAGGTTTATACAGATGCAAAGGTAATCTAGCAAATGCGAGTGATTAATAATTTCCCCTACTAACATAATCCTCAAGCAGTAAGACAGAAACTGCGTCATTTTCCGGGCCGGGTCTCGGAGAGCAATTGGAGCTGATGGGAAAAGCTATCCAGAGGCACAACCTACAGGTACAAGCTGATACTGCACCTCGGGCTGAGGGCACCAGCGCGGCTCACGGCCGTGGGAAAGCAGCTTTTCCACCAGGGTAAAGTCCTCCTGACAGGATAAAAACAGTTATGGATACGAAAAAGATACAAGCTCCGCAGCTCCCACTGCAGAGCATCCAAGCGTTCCCTTTCCGGAGCAAGGGCCTGCACTTACCCCTTCTGGGCAAGGGGCTGGAAGAGGATTTCCAAACCTGACAGGAGCACAAGCACTGGGTACTGAGTAAAATGGTGCATGAAGGTTGGATCATCATATTAATGATGGTTTTACCTCGAAGCTCTTCTGTCCTTGGAGCAAATTAGTCACTGTAATTTTTAAGTTCACCTCCTTCTCCAACAAGTCAGGAAGATTTGGAGTCCATGAAAGCATTATGTACACCAGATACAGAAAGGAGAAATGGTAAAATGAAAGGTGAGTTGCCTCCAGGGAAGGCTCCTTTTCTTCAGGGAGCTTCCTGAGTAGCTGTGAATGCAGCCTGCTCACCCTGCTGGCTACCTCTTCTGCCTCCATCCCCTTTCCTGCAGCGATTTCACAGGAAAATTGTCCAAACTCCATATTTCTGCATCTCCAGGACATTACTTTTATCACCAGGCAATGTTTTTTCCAGTGTTGCCAACATACCTGGGTCCAGTGAGCTGGAGCATAGCCCCAGCAGGCTGCCACAGCCAGGGGATGAGGTCTGGAGGGCACTCATCACGGGCAGGGCTATGCTGGTACCAGGTTGTCGGGGTTATCCAAATCATGGACTGGGGAAGAAGAGGAGAGCCCTGACTGCTAATGTTCAGTCAGCTGTGCCTGCTTGAGGGTCATACACTAGAAGTGAGGAGTCTTGTCAATCTCCCCTCCCCAGGCAGCTCTGTCCCCATCAGTCTCATGACTCCCAAATATATGAACATTGTAATTTTTGTCTTGAAAAATGCAGGTGTTCAGCCACTCCAGAACTAATGAATAAGGCTTGTTTCAGGACTGACACCTCTAAAAAAGCCTGGCTTTCAGCTGCACAGCAATTTTTCTAAATTGGCTGCACTTGAGAGGATTCAAATGGGGTGGCCAACCATCACCTACGACTCTTCGAAATATCAGTCTTCATACATGCCCTGTGAAGGCCAGATGCAATCTGAAGACCTTTACTGCTCCCAGGTAATTCAGTCATGCTGTTAACTGCAGCAGGCCCGCGTGCAGAAATCAGCTGGAATAACCATTTCCGAATCACTGCAGACATTTTGTTCAGGGACAAAGGGAGCATTATTTATTTGATTTTTTTTTAATTCTTTTTTTTTTTTTTTTTTTTTATTGGAAATNTTTTTTTTAATGGAAAGTCATATGGAGGCAATCATCACATGGGTATCTGGGAGAGATTCCAGAGCAGAATCAAAGAACAGAGTTTTTTTTTCTCTGTGTTGCTATTCTGGTAATTTTCTTCATGTGGAAAAATCCCAACAACGGTCAAGCTCACAGTGTTGTTTACCTCTCTTAGGGCATGGAGAGGTGTCTTATACACCCTACTTCAGATGTTAGCAGTTTCAGCTACACCAGGAAGTCGTTTTGGTAGGCACATGGATCTGCTAGAGTACTGGAAGTACTGGAATCTGCTGCGGGAGCACTCCTGGCTAGGCAACCTCCCTGACTTCTGCAGCTCCCACATCACTTGCTTGTGTTTTCAGAAGTGAAAATCAAGAGAGACACCATGGCAAAAAAAAAAAAAAAAGCTAATTTAGGTTATAAAAAGAGAGGAATGCTGCCTCTGTAAAATGTGTGGCCATGCATTTCCTTTACACTCTCTCTAGAGGCCAGCAGGGTGTGCCAGTGGACCAGTTTTCCTGCACACAACTCATTTTTTTGCTTTAAATGATGCAAACTCTCCTCCTCATGCATCATAGCTCCCTAAAAAAAAAAAAAAAAAAAAAAAAAAACTCGTGCCAAAAANAAAAAAAAAAAAAAAAAGCCATGGCCCAATTAAACTAACAAGTATAGATTATCCTTGTTGATGCTGCACCACCTTTCTGCAGTTTCTCACTACAGCAAAACTTCAGCATTACATAAAACGAGCAGTAGGCTGAGAATCAGAATCACCTCCGCTTTTCTAATAAACACACTCTCAAAGTCCTCTTTACGCTGCCGGCTCTTAGGCAGATGAGCTTGGCAGCCTTCCCAGCAGCACCTCTGAAAGCAGGTTTCCCGGGAAGGCACACGAGGGCACGGCAGCTCCTTCCTCCCTGCAGCCCCATGGAATGCAGCGAGCTCTCCGGCTCCCGGGGCTGGGAAGGGCCCGTGTCCCTAGGAAGGGCCCCACCAGCAGCACAGCCAAAGCTGCCTCCGAGAGCGGGATGCAAACCCTGAATTGCACCACGCTGAAAGCTACAACTACACAGAATAATACTGTTATAGCACCAGGCAGTTTAGTTCACTGCTGAGTGAGACACACTTGGGATTGAGGTGTGCAAAAACACATGAGAAACGGCAGCTTAAGACACTCAAAAGCACTTCATGCTCCTGAAAGGAACACCTGATTTTTCCCTACTCTGTTGCAATACTGTGCACGTCACTCTGTGAATTCACCTCCACTGACCCAAAAGAGCTACAGCTGGCACTTGATCTATTTTTGCCACTAATGCAAAAAAGCTGTCCTGGATCACTAGCGAGTACCATCTGCTCTTTGCAACTGAAATGCCATCAATTCACACACCAGGGCCAGGAGCTTCAGAAATAGCTAGTCTGAAGTGAGTTGCCTCGATCTGTATTTGGGCACCTGACTGACTGTCAGGGAGAGCTGGGCCTGCTGCAGCTGCCAATAACCTGAATTTGGGATCCCCTGCCATTTCAGCATTAGCAGTGTCCTCTGGGTTTCTCCAGCCTGAGACAAGCATAAAGTGACTGGTTTGTACTAAATGCTGATTTAGCAATCTCTCAGATGAGTGACATTCTCCAAAGCATCCAAAGTCTGAAGTGACCAGATTGCTACTTACTTTCAATTTCTTAAGCCAGAACTACCTTTTAACTTGGGAACCTCTTTTTTTTTTTTTTAAGTGAAGTTATAATGACAATTTTCACCTTACAGAAATAATAAAATACAAACTCCAATTTTTAGTGTTTACAAGGTGGAAAACAGCTTGCAGAAGTGATGGGAATGCTCTGCTGAAGTTGTAGCTACAATCCATTGCACCTTATTTACATAAAGGACTCTCAGGAATGTCCTTGTTCCTGACACTGACATACTATATTCATTTTCTTCTGAAGGGGACCACAGGTACACAGTTTCATACCTACTGTGTAGGTCCAGGAAGATATTTCCATACCAGTGGAGATTCAGCATTTATACAATGCAACATAAAAATCCTGAAAGCTCTAAAAGATGTTTTCACTGTATTAGTGACGATCATTTTGATGTGAAACCTGCTTTAATGAATACCTGCCAACTAAAACTCTTAAAGGAATGATTTCACTTGACATGAATGCATTCAACTACTGTTTGTTGAATGATATTCTTCTTAAACAGACAGCCAAAGAATATAGTGACACTGTAAATCAGGGTTCACCACCTTAGCAGCACTCGTGGCCACATTTGAAACCTGCCACTGCTCTCAGGGTGATGCTGGATTTCAGGATAAGCTCAGGGGGATTTGCATAAGCAGAGAGAGGCCTTCAGGAAGTCAGTGTTTGCACTGTAACCAGGGAGCAGTCCTCACCACAAACACTATCAAGGACTGCACACAGAATATCTCTTTTGCAGCCAGCATATTTACTTTTTCCTCATAAAATGTGGATGGATATAATGCCAGCCTCTGTGGGCCAGGCACTCACTGCTTTCAGGTCATTATACTGGCTCGTGTTCCAAGCAGCTTCTGTTGGCACTGAAATAATTCGAAGTTTAATTAGTTTAGGGGTGGGGCTTTTTGAAAGCCCATTTTCTGCAGAATAAAAATTTAAAAATAAAAAATAAAAAATCAAACACCTAAAGAGATACATCCTGTATGCATAAGCGCCCCGGAAAGAGTACTTTCCAACCTGCCAAAATGAGTCAGAGTGCTGAGAATACCAACCAGGAGCACCAATAAACCCCGCAGAGGAAGGGTGTAAGACATGAGTGCTCTCTGGAAGAACAAAAAGGCACGAGCAGGTCTGGTTTCCAAAGGGCAGCCGTGCCTTTTCTTACCAGCAGGTGTCACATGGAAGTAAGCTGTCATTTCAGCTGACACCGCATCCCCTGCCCGGGGAACCAGCCTCGCCCCAAACCGAGGTGCTCGGGGAACATGGTCCTGGCCAAGAGATAAATGGTGGTGTCCTCCACCTGGACAAGGACCAGAATTACCCAGAGATACCTTACACGCCACGCAGGGGGCCTGGTTGGCGTTTCAGGAGCCACCTCTCCCTGGGCACTTCTCTAACAGGACACACGGCCCTCAAACAGGGCAAGGATGCCTGACAACCGACCTTTAGCTGCTTCCTTAGGGGCACTAACAATACCGATGCTTCACAACTTTTTTCTCGGGAAATATCACTATTTTGTGCCACTTCAGCCTACATTGCTCTTTCCACGAGGTCACAGCTAGGTCCTCCAGGCTGCCAGATGCCAGACTGTCCAGCCCAGAGTAAATGCACGGATGGGGGATTTTAGCAGGATGTGCAAGAGCAAGGCTTTGAGTGGTGCTTCTTTTCAGAAGCACTGGGATTCCCAAAGCATCCCTATCCAAGATGTGAGTTGTGAACAGTAAGTGAAAAAACACAGGCAAATAGCAATTTCTCATCTCCCAGCAATTTCTGAGCTTGAGGTAAACACTATATAGATCATTTTTTAAAACACTTCAACAACAGCTTTCACTCAGTGGGATCCTCTGGAGCCCAAATCTCTTCTCAATCAGAAGAAACGCTGTGGGCTTCATCAGTGTTGCCCAGCAGCTGCACTGACCAGCCCAGCACTGTGAGTGCATCATCTCCTAGAGGGAAACTGTCATGGAACCACCAGGAACTCACCCAAACCTCTACTACCACTGGCACTGCAGACTCCCCTCCCCCAGAGGACTTGGCACAGGCAGCCTGCAAAAGGAGTCTCTGGGTGCCCCATGGGCTGGGAAACTGTTGGGTGGACAGCAGCCCTGGGATAACAGGAATTTCACCCTGGGTGAGTGCCTTTGGCTGTGCTGGACCACTGCTAAAAGGGAGTGACAACCATTGCTTTGCCCAAAAGGAGAGGCTTGAGCTTCAGATCTGTCACACCCAGACAGAAGGCATCACCTGGGGGAACCCTCCACATAAGCAGATGCTGGGCCACAAAGCCTCAGCTGCTGAGTGACCAGCAGTGGAGCAAATCAAAGCAATTGTCACTATTAAACATTGATTAATATGGTTCATAAAGTCAGGAGTCATGCCATGTTCTCTTGCTTTGGTTTTGCTCCTAAATGCTTCCATGAACGTCCATACAGGATCCATACAGCCTTGTATTTTGTTCCTCTCCTGGAACAAATACAAAGGGCAGGATGGATGCTTTTTAGAAACCCATTTTCAACAGCCCTGTGAAAGCGTGGGAGTACAAATGTCTGACATCCCCCTGCACAGCTTCAAATACCCTCAGGCCCATCTCCTACTTACAGGCTCCATCAGCCTATGCTAACCTGAAATACCTTGAAACGGAGATGAGTCATTTGTAAGGACTGATGGCTAATGTTGCTTCCATCACCCTCCTTCATGCAAGAGACTTTCAATAAAATTTTAAAAAGACCAAGAAAAGCATGAGTTTTACGGAAATTAAATGCTTCAGCAAAGCTTTAAAACTAAAGATTAAAATAATAAGGTGACCAATACAGTCCCTACAGCTGGGGGATGCTCAGGAAAGCAAAATATAAGAGATTTGCTTTACTGGCTTTGAGCAAACAGCTCAGCTTGAGTAGCACAAGTGGCATAGAAACACCTGTGGCCCTAGCACTGCTCCACAGTACTGGGGTTGAAATGACCCACGCTCATTTGTGCTGGAAAATAATCAAGCTCACAACTGAAGTCATCATCTCAGGATGGAGATGCCCCATCAGGGATGCAGGGTGGTGTTTCCCATGCACACATGCAGCAGGGGGAGGAGTAGACCAAAAACACACAGAAAGAAGTGCTTGTGTGGCCTGAGTGCTGCATGGCCCCATCATTCCCATCACCTCACCATCCCTCTACTTCCCCACCAACTGTTTCCAGTTTTCACTTTCCAGTCCTCATTCACCCTGAAGCTCTGGGACGCTCATGGCAGGGAATGTGCCCTCATGCGCTTCTGCTACAGTGGCTACAGGCAGCAGACAAAAACCCAGCTGTTCCCATCTCCCTCTCCAGAGTATAGCTGGCTCTGGCATCCCAGCATCTACCAATGTTCAAGTAGGGAGAAAAATACAAAAGTTATTTAAATAAACAAGTTCACTCTGTAAACGCTACGTGTGGCCAAACCGGATCTCCCAAGGCACACGGAGCTGCTCCTCAGCTGGTACAAAGTGTATCAGCAAAGAATATTTGCTCAGAGATTACAGCCTCGGGGAGCAAAAGCCAAGCCTTGTGACGGGGCAGAGAGAAAAGAAACTGGAACTGAGAAAAAGAGAAGGAGGGAAAAGGAAAAATCAGAAGAAAATTAAATGTCATCTTTCAACTGCACATTAATGGGCTTTGAACAGAGGCTAATGTTACACCGAACAGAAAAGCGTGTGTTGCCTCAAAACTGTCCCTCTGTACTCTGACACATTTTTGCAATGGCTGAATATTGTGATTTTTTCATCAAGAGCAGCATCATCAATGCCAGAACCTGGCATTTCCCGGGGCCTGGAGGACTCCTCTCCTCTTACTCAGAGGGTGAGGGGTGGGACAGGGAGCAGAGAAGGGGCCAGCTGGGCCAGGGCAGCTCAACTGCCCTTGGTCTGAAGGCAGGGCAGCCGGGCTGGCTCACCCTGGGAAGATGCTGCATCAGATGAACTCCATCCCAGTCATCCTTATGAATTGCCACTGGAAAGGCACTGGGAAGAACACAGTTGTGGCTTGCCCCTCAAATTTTCCTTCTCTTGCAGAAAGACCAGAGTACAAGCACAGAGATAATGATTTTTTTCATAAGAGTCTTTCCTGACCAAAGTCCAAACTGCCAGAAATGTCTCCCAGGCTGCTGCATATAAAATGACTTAGCCCATTCTCCCTTACAGGTGGAGAACTGCCATCATTAAAAAACATTTTTTTATACATTTACATGAAAAAAAAAACATTTTTCTTATGGTTTTATCCTTTTCATACACTCAGTGTCTGCTGCGAGCCCAGTGCAGCCACAGATAAATTGCTTGTTTGGGTCAGAACTCTGGTGAGGCAGGAACAGTGACTGGTGGGAATTAATTATCCCCTTGCATCCATGGCATATCTCCCACCCTGTTTCTTCCCTTCTTCATCTCAGTGTTCCTTTCCACTGCAAATTTTCAAAATGGAGTTGCTTGGTTTTTTTCCCTAGCCCAAAGCCCCTTTGCCTGTGGGGCACAGGTTGTGAGGGGGGAACACAGTTCTGCCACCACCAGGCCCTGCTGCAGCTACTGACAGGGAAGCACCAGGGCAACCCTAGCAAAAGATCCTTTGATCCAGAAAAACAGATGAGAGAGATGGTTTGGTATCAATGATTCCCAAAACATTAAAAGTTCAACAACAGTGCAGTTACGACATTTATCAGAAGCAGCTTAAAAATAACATTGTTATGCTCCTACCTGGTATCCCACCACCAGGAAAACGAAAGCCAAGAGAGGTGCTCGTCCAGCTGGGTTGTGGGACCCAGGACTAAGGGGGAACAAAGTTTTAAAGATCTCAGGGACCTCTGCACCATCCTCTGAAGCACCTAGACAGATTCACAAGCTGGTTGGTATCTTGAGTGAACCACAGAGAGTATGAGGTGACAAACAAGCATGGAAAGAGGCTGCCACTCACTGCCATCCCCAGCTGGCAAGGGGAATGGCAAGAAAAATTGGTTTTGATTATTAAGTTCCTCAAGAGGCTTTAAAAAAATAAAAGAAGAAAGAAAAAAAGAAGGATGGAGTGATGGAGGGAGTGGTGAAGCAGCAACAGCGGCGTGCGAAGGCGCGGCGGGGCAGGAGGATGAGTCAGTGTGAGTGGGTTGGGGCGAGGGCCATGAGCAGGACTGGGGAGTGGGGATGTGGACAGGCATGGAGCTCCTGCTCAGGGTCCTTGCAGAACACATGGGCTCCAATTGCCACAGGGAAAAAGCAAAAAAACCACCAAAAACCTGGTTTTACACAAAACAAGAAAGCAGAAAACTGATGGTTAATGGCTCCAGACTCTCTCCTGCATCCTGCACATCTGGCAGCTTCACAGTCCCTCGATCCTGGTTTTAAGCCTAGCATGCTTCTCCCACGAGATGCAAAGCCCTCCTGCCGGGTGCATAGCCTGCTGGGCACAGCTTTGTGAAGCAACCCTGGCTCCAGGAGAGCCTTCAAGCAGGAGGGGCTCAAATTATGCAGCCCTCAGCCCCCTTGAAACAGCTTTCCATATTGAGTGATCATCATAATTAAACCAGAGCCAAGTGTCATGGCAGAGCAGCAGCTAAATTACAGGTCTGAGAGGTGGGGAAAGGTGGGAGTCTGCCTGGCAATCAAAGAGGGCAAAGGAAACCTGAGCTCTGTAATTGAACTCCAATCTGAGAACAGGCAGGAATAGAAATGTGCCTCCAAAAAGAAATCATGTTGCAATTAAATTTCTCTCCCTTTCCAATCCATAATTTGAAATCTAAGTATTTTAAATTATGATGGGTAATACCTCTGTAGACCAGAGAGTGTTGTAAATTAAAAACTACCTAATATGCAAACCCAAGCTATCTCCAGTAACTTATATTCCATGAAACTGCTTGCAGGCCATGTCCCAGGAAGTGCAGCAAGTAAGGTGAGCACCAGGGTGCCTGGAAGTGACAGTTTCATCTCACCTCTGTGCAGTTCCTCACCTGTGTACAGGACATCCACCACCCAGCCCCGAAGTCTCTCAACTCATTACCAGATGCCTTTCCTCCCTACTGGCAGGGATAACCAGCAGTGAAGGTACCACACTGGGCAGCTGTTTCAGTATGACTTCTTGTAGCCACAAATAGCAAATTATTGCACCCACGGCCTGGTGCAGTCTTGGAGTAGTTTCTGAGGTTTAGAAACCTGGTGAGATTTGGGCACTGGAGCTGATGGTGGCCATGCTCAGCTCTGACAACAGAGACAGGGCTGCTCATACGTGCTGGGAAATGCTGCAACTGCGTGGGCAGAGTATGATACAGTGGACACATTTAGAAGCACTTACACTGACTTTTAAAAATACATTAATTTTACACATCTACTACTTCAAGAGGTTGGGTTTTTTGGGGGTGGGTTTTTTTAATTATTCAAAATAACACCCGTTCTCCCTGCTGAAATTTCTTCTGCATATCAATCAGAGTGAAGAGCAATCCTTTGGACCCTTCTCTGTGCACAACACCTCAAAAAAAAAGTACCAATAAATTATAAAGCCTTCTTTCCACAGCCATCTGTGTGGAGAAGGAAATCCCCAGCATGCATGTCTCCTGGCAGAGCCACTTTATCAAAATACCCCAAAAAACACACACGGTTTCCACCAGAAGTTAAGAGGTTTTCTGAAGCATACAGGCAATCCTGAACTGCTAGACCTGGAAACGTGCAGGGCCCTGTTTGTAGGACCAGGGACAACATCTCTTCTGGGAGCTGTGCTTCAGCACACAACATCCTCATGGCACATGAGATGCATGAGCCACTTGCACTTGCTGGCAGCAAATCTAATTACAATTCATCATTAGAAGCGGCAGGAAAACACATAGGGAATTATTTATCTCTCATCTTGTAACAGAATGGCAAAGCTGGCCTTGGAGAATGACTTTTAAAATTTTTTCTCTTCAAAACTCATAAAAACTACTAACATACTCAAGTAAATTAATACTATGAATTAAGTCAGCAGTGCTGTTGCATAGAAGTGAAGCTTGAACATCAAAAGCCTAGGTATCAGCCCAAAGCAGGTGCCATTCCACTGGTTATGCAGGTTTGTGACCACAAGATTTGAGTTTCCTTCATCCCTTACTGAACGAAGGCTTTATTGATTTATTTATTTTAATCAGATTTCTCTCATGTCACGCACACTCATCAAATCTGATTGGCAGGGCATGAAATAGCAATACCTAAAAATAGAAGCGAGAAAGAGTCTTGCTCCACTTCCACCCTCCTCCCAGAAATCTGCCACACGGGGCTGCAGCAAGGTGGGGCCCCATGGGATGGAGTCGGCCAGATGGTGGAATATGGATGCTGTTCCCATTGCAGGGGCACCGAGGCAAACAGCAAAGGAGCCAAACCCACGTCCCATGGAGGCTCTTGGTTGCAAGGGATTTGCATTGACTGCAAAGGCAGCAGCACCGCCCAAGATCTTTCTGGGCTGGAGTATTGGGGCCATGTCACAACGGGATCTAGCACCAGTCCCTAGAAGCGATAGTGATGGGCAACATAAAAAAATCCCACCAGCTCAAGCTTTTCTGTGAGCTCTGGGCATGATCCTAGTCCCACAGAAGTGTGTGGGCGTTTTGCAACTATTCCCAGTAAATGTAGATCTGTTCTCCTCTCCGTGTTCCCTTACTGTCTCTGCTTGGCACTCCTTCCTCGCCTCAGTTCTCCTTGCCCCTGCCGGGGTTAGCACCTGCAGCCCCAGACACGGATTCACCACCCATCCTGTGCCGTCATGGAGGTGTGCACAGCAGCTGGAAACCGGCCCATTTCCAGCCAGCAGCTACCAGAGCTACCTCCCACATCAGCAGGGATAACTGGCTCCAGGAGCACAGCATCCAACGGGAAACGCCCGCCAGCCCCCGAGCTGCCGGGAAGGAGCTATCTGGGAAACGCCGCCTTTGCAACCTGCGCCTTTAAATTCATTTTACTATTACAGTCATTTCACTAACTACTTAATTGCAGCCATCTCTCTGCGTCTGTCTCGGTCCGACACCCACAGCTGCGGCCGCCCACGCCGCCACCCACGCCGGCCCACGCTCTGACTCATGCTCCGAGCCGTGCTCGAAAAGCCCCGCTCCCCGCCGAACGCTCCCTTCAAATGTGTGCTGCTACTTTGATCTATTTCCATAGATTCCTGTGAGTCATCTGATCCGTCTCTGATCTAAACCCAGTAGACTAGAGCCTACATGTATGGTGTTTTGCATGAATTTGACTTGCACAGGGGGCTGACCCTGCTGAAATGCACAGGCATGCGAGAGCATAAAATTCCTGGGAATGTCTTCCAGGAGGGAATTGCTTACTTATCCAAAAAAGAAGAGCAATTATTTTCTATTAAAAAGTCCCATTGTGCTCCAAAAAATTATATATATATACACACACACACATATATATATATCTGTATGTATAGGTAATGGGGACAGCATTATTCTGGGCCATAAGGCCACAGTGATGCTCAGAACCCCTTTCCACCAAATCCCTTCACAGCCTTTTCCCACTTCCACGAGCTCGTTACCCTCTCCTCACTTTGCAGATGGCAGCACGGTGGTGCCAAACCTCAAAGTGCACGTTGGCAGGAGCAGGAGCCAGCCTGCCACTGGCAGCACCTTAATGAAGGCATGGGGGATGATCCGTCCCGGGCACCTCGAGGCAGTGCAATTTGGCTGCTGTCACAGGGCAAGGCAATAATGACACCCAGGCTACCACCAAGGCTTCACGCCTACTATCTGGCAGAGTTGTGGTCCCTTGTTATCCCAAACCTTAAGAGCTGTGCCCCAGGGATACCCAAACTCTTCCCAAGTGGGTATTTTCTCCTGGTGATCTATCCAGCACTTGTGGGTGGATCCACAAAAGCCATGGGGGAACATTTCTGAGCCTGCCATCCCTTCGAGCCGTTATGTGGTTTGTGGAGGATGCTGTCATGGCCGAGTGTGGATAGTCAGAGATGCTCATTCCCACCTGGAGGCTGCTGGCCAGGTCGTGCCAGCCTGCACCTGAGCTACCCCTCCCCTCCCACAGCCTGCACTTGACCTTGCAGGTGTACCTTCTTCAAAAGCCTTGCCGCTGCAGCCACCAGCACTATTCCCATTCCACAGCCTCCCTGCGCACGGCAGGCAGGCAGCATTCCTTCCTGAATGCTTCACAGGCAAGTAGCAGATGGTGCCTGTCACTAAAAGCAAATAAATGCTTTGGTGCCCTGATTTATCTGCGCAAACACCACCTGAATTATCAAGGACAGGAGGCCCTGTTGGAAACGCCTTTCTTAGTGGATTTGCACTCGTTGATAACAAGCTCCAAGCACACGGAGCTCACACTTTACAGGGTGTGTATCACTAATGGCTTATTAGGTTTGCACAGATGCATTTGAAACACAATTAAAAAAAAAAAAAGAAAAAAGAAAAAAAGAGAGAAGCCAGATGGGTTTCATGACGTTGTCACAAGGATAATTCCAAGACATGCCTAAAATGCTAAATACTAAGAAAAAAAATAAAGATGTGAAACTTGAAACCTACACCTGAGCTTCCTGAAGTCAGCAGCAAAGCTCCTGTCACCTCCCTGCAAGAAGAGAGCTGCAGGCATGCAATTAGAGATGGGAAACCCAGGGCCAAATTGCTTCCCTTTGCTCCCTGGGTATAAAACCAATTAACTCCCTTCTGCACAGCAGATGAGTAACAGAAAGCCAAATCTTCAAAGCTTCCCAGTGGCTGATGTTTGGGCTCACCCTTTTATATTCCCCATCCATCCTCCTAATGGGTCTCAGCACTGCCATCATGCCTGGCACCAGGGGAGAGGGGGAAGCTGTGGCCATCCATCTCTCCCTGCAAATGCAGCCCAGTTGTAAAGGAGCTCTGGGAGCTAGAGGTTTATTTAAACCAAGTCGGTGGAGCTGGGCCCCCCCTGCGCTGTGCACAGCTGGTCTCAGCTCTCCCTGGGAGTGCTGTATCTTCCAGCAATTCCTCCTGGTGAGCGCTGCAGGGTGTGGCACAGAGAATGCTCTGCCGCCCTGGAGGGAGGCTGCTGATTAATTTAAACATCTTGGACTAGGGAAGCATGGATCTCAATCTGGTAATTGTCACAGGAATAACATCTGCATCAAGAGGGTGACCAACCCATACTGCAAAATGCAGTTGTGCTCCATTCCTGGACACCCCAAAAAATGCCAAAAATAGCCCAAGTGTCCCAGGGACCACAGTTAGGATCGCCAGCAAGGTGTAACACTCCCTGGGTGTTTTTTTTCTAGAAAACCTACAATGATGTAGCACTTGAGCACTGAACAGCCCCTTCTCCCTTTTTTCCCCTGGTTGTTTTTGTTCATTTTCTTTCATGTTGTTTTTGTTTGTTTTCAGGAGAACTGGGGGAGGAGGAAGAGAAAGAGGTAGAAAAAACATTGTGTGGTTTGATTTGATTTGCACTGCACTTTCCCTGTGCTTTTTTTATGCTCGATGGGAATGATGCATGCAAGTCTGGGAGAACAGCACATTTCACCAGCCTGAAAAATATTGCCTTGGGCCTAACCCAAATTTTCACCAGTTTCACTGGAAGCTGAGTAACGTTTTCTGAATAGCCAGAGCGACAACCTGTGATACCCAGAGTTCTAAGAAAACAGTTATTATATGGTAACTGAAGCCTCAACAGTCTCAAATATTTTGAGGGTGTTGATGGCCATCAGCAGTACTGAGCATCATGCTCAAAAAGCAGCACTTAGCCCTTGCCAGCCCTTGCAGTGCTTCCGAGTGGGAAGCGGCAAGGCAAGCAAATCTCTAGGGGGAGAATTTCTGTCTTCCAGGTCCATAAAGGATATGCCATATATAAGCAGAATCAAAACAAATCACAAAACCACATGGAAACTGCCTGATTTCCCCTATTATTCCTAACACATCAACTCTAAATTATACACCCCAGAAGAGCTGCAGTTAAAATATTGTTGTTTATTCAGTTATTTCCATATGAATCTTATTTATTTAGGATCAAGACAAATACTACTTGCATGCCTGCTCTGCTGGCATTAATCATCTCCTGCATCCTGGGATGCAGGAGATGGAAGGAACATGACAGCCATGTGTGTGGGCAGGCACAGAGGTGGGTGTTTGCCTGTTGGAGCAGAGGTTTGGCGCCAACCAGGGTGAATGTTCAAATTCAGAGCCTTCTGAGGGTCTTGCCCAACACCCAACATTTATTTATAAATTTTTTGGTTTAAATATCTTTTCTTTGCGAATTTTATTTGTGCTCAAGGAGCGTATTGGTGGGGTTTGCTGCTTTGGGATAAAATGTGGTATTTGCTTCCCTTTGGTGGAGGCTCACACCTCTGTGGCCTTTGAGCACCGATTTTCAGCCTTGCCTCTCCGCTGCATCTTGGCACTCAGCCGCTCTCCCCACGAGCCCTCCCTCTCCATTCAGAGCTGCTGAAAGCACCTTGGCTGTGTCTGAATGGGGGAACATTTGTTCCCGCTCGCTCCGGCACAGGGAGGGAGCTGTGTGTCAAGAAGTGACGCTGGTACAGCTCGCGGCAGCCCCGCCAGTGTAGCCTTTCCCAGCGGGGGTGCCAAGGCGCGGGCGCTGCTGGCTCCGCTCGCAGCAGGAGCCAGCATTCGGAGGAGCACAGCCACACTTGTTGGGAAGCCCAGGCCGTGAGAGCCACGGCATCGCTCTGTGGAGGGGAGGCAGCCCACAGACACCCGACACAGGGATGGGGGCTGTGGCTGTCCCCCCACCACCAGCTCTCTGCGCCTCCCCAGCCGCTGACTCTTTAACCAACCCAAACCCTTTTTCAAACATTTATTTAGCTTAAGGAAATGGTCGATTTCACTTGGAATGTGGTCCTAGTCTATTTAATTAAAAATCAATTAATCCTGTATCTAAACAAACAAAGGCAAAAGAAAGGATTTTGCACCACCTCTAGTAAACCTGATTAAAGCAAGCCTGATCAAACACTCCCAAGTTAAACACCTCAATCCATCTGTGCACAGCCACACTGAGAGTCAGTCCTTTAGGTTAAACCCCATTGGCAATGTACACCATTTGGGATATTAGCAATATATTTAATATCTGAATGTCCCCTTTTATTTACCTTGGAATTACAGAATCAATTAGGTTGAAAAAGACTTGCAGTCATCGAGTCCAACCATAAACCTAACACTGCCACATTCACCATGAAACCATGTCCCTAAGTGCCACATCCCTTTTTATTTCACACCAAATTACAACAGCAAGGAAACCCATAACATCTCCCATTGATGTGATTCACAACCCAGTTGTGCCCACAATGAATTAAATTATTTTTCAGCTTGGACAGGAGAACAACTCCCCTTTTTGGGAGCCCTCTGCCATGAACAGAGCCTGAGTTGGCATTACAGGAGTGCTGATGTCCTGCTGAAGATCAGCCTCAAACAGACAAATTTCATGCAAACAGCAAAGCAAAAGCTGGTGTCACCCACCTTTACCTTCTGCTATCAGCTTCCAGTGACCACAAGGTAGGCTTTTTAATCTCACCAAAGCCTGAGGCAACGTGGTAACATCCATCATCTTACATCCTCCCTTCTCCATCCTTTCCAAGGAAAGTCCTCAGCACAGAAAAAAAGAAAACAAGTAAAAATGTAGTATCTGCTTAAATATGCTTCCTGCCTTCTTTTTAGAAGAGAAATTTTAGTAAAAACCTTGAGGAGGGAGCCCAAGGAGGGACAGGTTGCATCCCATCCTCCCCAGAGGAAATGTAACAGCACAATCCCTGGGGAATAGGGGTCAGCTGTTTTCCTTCTCCCAGCTGCACCAAGACCACTTTGATTTCGGCTGGGGAGCTAAATGTAAAAAAAAACCAACCAAACCAAACAGTAAGTAGTCACTGTATTTTGGTTCCTTTCACCAAAGACCAAGAGGGCAGTGTGGGGATGGCAAATGGGAATTCAAGGTGATCTGCAGACCAAAAAGGACCTCATGCCTTTTCTTCCTCCTTTGAAATACATAAAAAAGTAACTTTGAAGGATAATTCTTCTGTCTTCTCTTAAACAATGGAAAGAAAAATACAAACTTGGCATTTTTGCCCTCAAGTACAAAGACTGTGAATTTATTTTGGGAGAAAGCAAAATGGCATCTCAGAACTTAACACATTCAAGACACTGAGTGCTCCAAAAATAAAGCTGAGCATCACAAGGCAGACAGCCCTGTCAGCAGGCTCTGTGCAGGGATCGCCTGCCCCTGTCAGAGCAGATTTCATGAGGCTTGATAGCAAAGGCATCTGGTGAGGGTTCTGCTGTCTAATCCTCAAAGCACACCTGATATTGCAGGAAGAAATCTTGGATGTACTCAATAGTCACACTGTCAGACTAGGGCTCCGTTTAGCACCAGGAGCTGTTTCTAGAGATCTTGAGAAAAAGTGACAAAGTGAGGAAAGAAGGAAGAAAAAAGGGAATAAAATATAGGATGACACTTACTTAGATGTAATGGCTAACAAATGGCTTATTTTCTACCCATAGAAACGTTCCTGTTGAAAAATACTGTATTAGTTGTCTCCCGGTATTGGAGGCTCTATAGGACACCTTGATCTTATCAAAGCACAAGGCAAACACGGTCCTTACAGTGGAAAGTTGGTGGGGTTTTGTTCCAGCAATGGGAATGGATCATTTCTGAAACTAGTACTCAGTCATTACAATGGCATATAAGGCTATAAAATATGCATTGGGTTTTCCTGAGTAAATCAACATTTACACGATGAGAGCACAGGGGGAAATCCTCTAGACACCACTGAGGAATTTGTTCATCTGTCATTACTGAGTTTTGATAAATGTTCCTTAATGTGTTTCCTACACTCCTGGAAGTTGCCATCGTTTTACAGGGACTGGGTGCGCCCCAGCCCCAGGAGAGATGTATTGAAGCAGGCAGCCCCAGCAAAGAGCTGTCACTCCTGTGGGTAACAGTCAGAGCATCCTGCTCCCTCCTCCTCCTCACAGCCCAGTCCAGCACAACATCCCTACACGTGCCAGAAATACAGAGGCAAGGGTTGTTTCCACTGCATCCCAGGATGAGGATGAATCACGGAGCACCCTGACCCTCGGGTTTTACTCCCTTTGCACTACTGAAGAAAAGGAGAGCATTTTGGGGGCACAGAGCCTGGCTCTGCCACAGCAGCTGGCTCACAAAGCAGGCAGTTCTTACTGCAGGGACCCCCTGCATTTTCTCTGTTGAAGTAATTTGTGTTGGAATGATGACTCTGTCATTAATGGTAGATGTTAATAGTGATATCTACACAAGGAGTGTAATTTCAGCTGTTCTGTTCAGGCTGTAGCCCACAAACATCAATAAGCAGGGTGAATAAATATGCACATGTCCCTGTGGGATCACTCCCCTGACTTGCTTTTCATCCTAAACGCTGGTAACTAAAAGCTACAGTCACCTCCACTGTAACTCGCTATTTAGGCTTATGGAAAAACAATAAATCTTTACATTCAGAGAAACAGCTTGGGGTGTTATCCAGCATTCCCTGACCCCAGGCACAGCCTCTGCTCCCATCCTCTTTGTGGCAAGGAGCCCAGGGTTCCCCAGCCAGCCATGCCAAACCTGCCAGGCACTGCAAGGGCACCCGGGGCTATCAGTGTTCCTGCTCCACTTTTCACCTGAGCTTGTCTCTTCGGGAGCTCTGTAACACCCATTAATTATTACTCTGAGCAGTGTGACGGATTGGGATGGGTTTGGGCTGCGGAGGGAGCGCAGGGGACAGCAGTTCAGTGGGATCCAGCTTTCTCCATGCCTGCATCTCTTCCCCTCGCTCAGGCGGAAAACAACAGCTGTGACAAGCGGGGGAGCAGCATCGCCCACTCCCTACTCCCACTCACGCCGGGAAGAAAACAGCCTGCTCTCAGTTCCTCCTCACTTCTGTCGGCTTCCAGCAGTGCCGGGCTGCCAGCGAGGCAAGAAGTCGTGTCAGCAGAGCGGGTGCAACTCTAGAGATAGGGGGAGGTCACTGATTAAACAGCTCATTGATTCTTTTCCAAGGACAGGAGTTAAAAAGTGCCTGCAGCGCTTGTAAATTGCCATTGTTACGGGATGAAGTTCACCTATAGTAGCCAGCCATGAGCAGAGACTTTGTCAGAGTCAATGATTATTTATTTCCCTGGATTCCTACAATACTAAGGCGGCACCCATCCAAAAAGTTCTGGGCTCAGTGCCATGATTTAAAACACACACATCCGAAGTTATCCACCCCCTGTCAGCCTCACCCCCAGCAACACCCCGATGCGAGCCTGGGTGGGGAGAAAGAGAAGGAGGAAAAAAAAAAGGCGAAAAGCAAGAAACAATCCCCTTGGCCAGCCCACCCTTCTCTGGGCAGAGCAGGACCTCCCTCTAATGCTCAGTTACCTATATTTTCTCCATCTGCAAGTCAGGACACAGAGCAAGCCCTGAAGCCTAGTGCCAGCTAACAGCACTGCCACAGCCTTACCCTTGCAGCTAGGGCCTCCTCACATCCCTGCAGGTCACAGGGATGCAGGTGATGAGGCCAAGAACAAAGATCTCTAAATCCTGGTTTGTGAGCAGTTAAACCAGGATGGGAGACAGTCTGCAAGGAAAGGGAGAGCTTTTTCTCAAGCTAGGAAAGGGAACAGTGCCTCTTAATATAGCAAGGGGAGTAATATAAAAAGAGTCTTCCCTATCTCCCACCTCCCATCCCTCCTACATCCTGACTTATTTTAGAGCCTGGCTACACCTCGGCATGTGGAAAACCATTAGGGTTGCCAAACGCCTGTTTCAGGAGACAATTTACATAGACAAAACAATTTCGTTTTTGTTTGCTGCTCTTCACTGGGGCACCGGTGGCTAAGGCTGGCCAGCAACCCTGCTGACAGCTCCTGAAATTCTGCAAACTTTGCCTGCTGGCTGGGAGCAGACGGAGCCTCCTGGCCCCAAATCCCAGGAAGCTTCTCTGGTCCTGGCCATGCCTCCAGGTGTGCTGGTGGCCAGGCTGCAGGGACATGGGGAAGGGTGGTATTGGGTCCCTGCCCACCTGGAGACGAGGGGGGATGTTTAATGGGTCATGGCCACACAGCACCATGGCTGGCAGCAATGCAGAGTGTTTGGTTTTGGAGTGAGGACAGCGAGACCCCAGCTGTGGTGGGCTGAGGAAACCTCCCCTCCCACACCAGCTCTCTGTGTCCCAGGGAGAGACATTAGTCAGAGCCACAAGGTGAGGTCACAAAGTCACATCCTGAGACTACAAGGCCTGTTTACACACAGCTTCAGAAAAAGCCTGAGCAAGTAAGTCTTTTTGGGAGAAATCCTGCAGCTTCCCCATGTTTCAGTGGTGGTCAGCATCCCCCTCCTAGTCCCAGCAGAGCAAAGCTCTTGACCTGTCCCCTGGTATAGGGCACATCTGCCAGAGCATCTCTGCATCCCAAGAGGCTGTGCACTGAGGACCCCAAGCTAATGACAGCTGTTCCTTAATTTTTGGTCAAACTAAGTATATTCTGTCACAAAGGCACTCACGACAGAATTCAGCTGTTGGTGAAACATGCGTAGTGATGAAAGCTGCCACTTTATAAATGAAGGCTCCTCCATTAAAAAAAAAAATCTTATTTTATGGAGTTTCATTCTAATAATATTATTTTTACCTATTAAATTACATGTCAGAAGTAGTTACTCTATCATGTCATATTATGACAGGAATAATAGTTGAAATATTCTCCTTTTACTTGCCATTACAATCACAAAGAGCAGCTGCTATCTGGTGCTGTTCAAGACATCATTTCTTTGTTCTAGATCAAAGTGGCTCCACGAAGTCATCAAACCATTTTGTTACAACATGAGCATGAGCCACTTTGATCTAGAAACAAAGGCAAGGGAGATTGATTAATCTAGCCAAACCACTCTTAATTAAAAAATTAAAAATAAAAATAGCTGAAGCTCTTACATCATACTATGATGTGTAGATAATTGTAAGGCATGTAATGCACTGCCTTTACAGGGATGACACAAGAAGTTGGAATGGCAAAACATCCACACACACTAACCAGATTTTCCTCAAGCATTCTAAAATTTTTTAAAAAATTAAAAATAAAAATTTCCCAAAATTCCAATTTATGAAAAACTGAAAATATTTAGGTTTGCTCTAATTCATCAGCTACAGATTTTTCTTTGTGACATTTTATAAGAATCCTGAAATCCAATCCCGAACTTTGTCTCTATAATATGTTGGGTTTATAAAATGTCATCTTCAAATAATGTCTGCTGAAGCCTGATTTGGTTAGTGATGTATTATCAAAGAAGTTTGCTGAATTCTTTCTGAACCTGGTGATCTCCAAGGACAAAAAAAAAAAAAAAATCAGATTTAGTGAATCCAGAATATTTCAAAGGCATGTTTCTGTCTCATCAAGAAGGTCCTAGATAAATAATCTAAGATTTTTCTTCACATTTACCAGACACTTATAAAATAAAATAGCAAAATAAATTATCAAAATACTTTGATAAAAATATTTCTGCATTAATTGTATAAGGTTTTCAAAAGATCAAAAGATGTTCCTGAATCCTCAATTTCTAGATCAAAAGAGTGCAGGTTTAGGGATGAAGTAATATTCCCTTGTTTTTCTCATCAGCTGTACTGGCCACCTCTTTTGCTGAGCAGGGGAAGGAAAAGCCCCAGCAGTTCCACTGTGCAGCAGCCTTGCTGGAGGCTGCAGTGGCAGCAGGAGAGGTCTGAAGGACCAGGGGTTTGTGTTCTCCCCTGGTGGTCCTTAATATACTCTGTCTCCTGCCCTTCTACTGCAGAGAATCTCTGCTTTCCCTTTGATTTACTGTCCCTCAGCCTTGATCATTGCTTTTATTTATGCAAACCCAAAGCCACATATTTTAAAGGACTGTCTCAGCACTCCAGCAGATGCAAAGCACAACAGCTGGATATTAATGCAGCTTGGCATCACAACCATTTGGGGCCCTTTTTTTCCCCTTAATTAATGTTCTACCATATTACAACAAGGAAACAGTTTCTCTTCTTTTATTACCATCCTATCCCTGAGCCAAGTATTAAATAAGACTTAATTTAATTAGTTCTTATATTTTCTCCCCTTGCAAGATTATTCAGTAACACAAGGTTCCTACCCAGCTCCCTTTCTTGCAGGCAGATAGAAATCCTGCTGATGGTGGTGGGAACACTTCAGACACCTAATTTACATGCAAGACGGATTACTGGGTTATGAAAAGTAGAGATATTTTCAACCAGTCCTGTGGTTCACCTTTTGCTTTGCCGCACATTCCCAAGCTGCTCCGCTCTCCCTGCCCTTCTGCAGCGTGTGGGGATGCCACCAGCTTCAGACCTCACTCCCAGCACCACCAGGCTTGTCCCACCTTTGGGTTGCTCCAGAAAAACGAAAGCTGTGAACTGTAGGTTCGAGGGTTATATCCTGGCACCCCCTTATCCTGCTGGCATTGTTTCTTTCCCTCACTCCCGGCTTTTCTCTGCAGACTAGGTGAGCCGGTTTTCCTCACCCCGGTGTTCTGAAGGGAGGAAATGCCTCTGGTCTCCACTCTTAAGCACACTCCTATTTGGAGCGGACCTCTGGTGTTCTCAGACTCCCTGGACATTTGGATCCAGATGACATCCTGCTGGCTCCTTCATGAGCCTGCCCACCAAAAGCCTGGCTGGAGATCAGGACTGCAGCATCTGCTGCATTCCACTGCTAAAACACCCAATTAACCAGGTTGCTGCCCCCACAGATCCACTCTCATTCCATCAAGGGGAGGTTCCTGCTGGGATTTGAAGTCACAGAGTCACTGCTGTGTGTGCCCAAGGTAGAACCCAACCAAGGGGGACCTTGAGGGATGGGACTGCTGGAACAGAGCTCTCCGAGGGGCACAGGCTGCATCAACATGGATTGGAGCAAGCCTAAGTCTCATCCCAAATCTCATCCCAAGTGGGAACAGCAGTGAAACAGGGCTGTGCCTCCAAGTGAGCCCTACGCTGTCCCTGGTGCTCGCTCTGGGCAGTGAGCCATAACAGCAGCTGCCGAGGATGCTGCTGAAGGGTTTGACACCACTCACATCTGGGCACTGCTGACCATGGCTCACCACCTTAACCCAGCCCTTGGGTGATCAGGAGCAGCAACACATGCCTGGCAGCCCAGAGTAGATCCGGCTTTAGAAATCCTGCAGATGTTTTGACTTAGGAGTGGGCATCTCATCCTATTGAGGCACAATAAGTAACCAACATGTTGTGGTTAGTCACTTAATATCAATTGACATTGACAGCCACAGCTTGGAGGGAGCACAAAAAGCAAAGCCCTTGCAAGGAGTCCTTGGGAAGGGGATGCACAGTGTCATGTCATACAGGTTATCTTTAAGGAAGAAAAAACCTGTCCCAGGCTTATTAGCAAGGCAGTGCCTGCTCCACGAAGCATACACTTCCACCCAAAAATGGGGAACATCACTTTGAAGCAACAAATTATAGCAAAACCCAGAGTTTCGGAACAAATGCAGCCAAGAGAACGAGCAGGACTCAGCTCTGAGGGTTTCATTCAGTCCAGAGCAGAAAACCCATGGGCTGAGTCAGACTGCTCGGCTGTGACTCACATCCATCGATTTCCCAGCACTCCTGCCAGCAGGCTTGCCCGAGCAGGGGCTACAGCCTGCCTGCTGCTGGCTCTGCCCTCAGCACCCACCTCAGCTCTGCCTCTGAACACTCTGCCTGAGGAAGACTGGGAGCGACACTCCCAGAGAAGAGCAAGGAGAATTCTGGCCATGAGCAGTGTCAGGAGGGGACATCAAACGGCAGCAGCACTACAAGGGGAAGGGAGAGATTGATAGGAAGGGTGAAGAGGCAGAAGAAGCCTGGGCAGGAGTGGGTGTCTGGTCCAGGTACTGGTGACAGCGCACCAGGAGGCTTTGGAGTCTGAGAAAAGCACTCTGCAAAAGGAAAAACACATTCGAGCAGCGAGGTGAAAGGTCTGGAAAAAGCGGCGAGCGAGAGAGAAGGAGTAGGAGGAAACGTGGGCGCAGAAGTAGGTGGTGCCACATAGCAAGTTTCTGATGTAGCCGGGAAAGGCATCCAGAGCTCCCAATTTCCAGGCCCACACCTTCACCAGGAGACCATCTGTGCTCTCCCAGGGGGAAGGAGCTCCCGGGTCAGGCAAGAGCGTTTTCCTCATTCTGCAAAAAATAGCAGGCGGTGCCGAGGCGCGGAACAGCACCGCTTCCCAGGGTTCCTGCGCTGGCAGTGACGCTCCGAGCTGGGTCTGTGCCTGCAGTACCCACTCTGTGGGAGAACTGCATCACTGCTCTGGCACCTGCCATACTCACCTGCCTCCTAAAATGGTGTCCTGGCTGATGTTTTAAAAGCATCAGATGATAGCTTGGCATTTTTTATGCCAGTGCACAGCCATAGGTAACCCAGTTCCTCCCTTTGGAAGACTTTAATGAGGATTTTAGGTTCGACTTTTTTGTCAATTAAAGGTGGTCTTTCAGGAAGACAGTCATTCCCCCATATTCTGTTGAATGCAGACTGGAGCAAAGCAATCAAACAGTACAGTGGTGGGTCTCTTCTTTTAGTTTTTTCTTTTTCCCTCCAGCCTTAATTAAAAGGAAAATTCTAACAATTCTGAATAGGGATTCTTTTTCCTGGTATCATTTGTGTTTGTGAGAGCAGGCAGAACACGTACCTCTTTTCCCAAGTCCTGGTGCTGAGGCACCATGGGGAGGACTCACAGACAGTGTCAGGAATGCCTTCAGTGTGGTGCTCGGCTGCAGTGAGGGCACATCCCCATTGCACTGGCCTCATCCCCTGCAGGGCCCCATCCAGCACAGCCTTGAACACTTCCAGGGATGGGACACCCACAGCTCTCTAGGCAGCCTGTTCCAGGGCCTCATCACCCTCCTAGGGAACAATTCCTTCCTAACAACTAATCTAAACCTGCCCTCTGTCAGTTTGAAGCCATTACCCCTTGTCCTGTCATTACATGCCCTTGCCAACCATCCCTCTTTAGCTCTCTTGTAGGCCCTCTTTAGATATTGAAAGGCTGCTATAAGGCTCCTCTTAAAGCTTCCTCTTTTCCAGGCTGAACTAGCTCAGCTCTCTTCATTGGAGAGGTGGTCCAGCCCTTTGAGCACATTTGTAGCTCTCCTCTGGACTCATTCCATCAGGTGCATGTCCTGAGGTTTTGGTGTTCGAGATCAGGAGACTGAAATAAGGTACAACAGTTCTGAAAGTCAAGATGTAGCTCATCGACAAAAAACAAGGCACCTCTGGCAGGCACTTCAGTTGTACCTCATGGGGTTGGGACCAGGGTCAGCAGCAGGTGACACATCCAGCCCGTTCCCCAGCATGGCTGCCAAACTGCCCAGAACCCCTAACAATGCACACATCAAAGTGCTCTGCAAATACCACAGCCCATGAGGAGCAAAACATGTCTCATTAATTTAATAAAGAGGGTGTAGAGCGGGGGCAGTGATGGCTATGCCAGCCTCACTGCCTGACAGGGCCAGGACACAAGGAAACCAGGCAGTGTTGGTCCCTCAGTGTCCCCTGCCAGCAGCACACACGTCCTGGGTGCACAGGGCTGCCAGAAGCTCCAGCACAGCCACAGCAAGCAGCAAACCAAATCAGCCTCTTGCCATCCCATGGGAACACAAACTTTTGACACCACTGGAGAGGGACACAACGGGAGAGGCCCCGTTGATGTGAGCTGTGCATTTACATGTCTCTGCTCTGTCCCTGTGAAGTGCAGGGGCCAGTTTTGCTGTGTTACCTGTAATAAACATTTAATGTCACGCATTCAGGATCCCTTGTTTGCCCTGTAGAAAGTTTCTCTTCATGCATCAGACTCGGAGAACAAAGCCTGGACTGTTTAGCCGCAGGATTTAACCACCTGCTGTAATACCTTGTTGATCTAATCTTTTGTTTTAATTAAAAGCCTTTCAGTTGGGTTTGCAGGTTTTTTTCCTCCCTGCACCCAATGCCAGCTTGCCACCTGCTTCACTGGCTCTGTCTCGGCTGTGGCTTTCACATCAATCCTCTTCATTGCCTCCAAAGGCATGGAAATGGATAGAAAACAAACAAATCCCCCTCAGCAAGTGTCCAGCCTGAGACCCAGCACTGTCTGGCCACTGCTGGGCACAGCAAAGGGTGAAATGAAACAGCTGCCACGAGTGGGGACCCAGCAAAGCAATTTGCAGAGTGTCTGCTGCATCTCTATTTGAGGGAAGAAACCAACTGCCTTTGGGCAGCGAGGTGGGACCCACTGCACTGGCACCCAGGGGATTGCTTTGGACACCAAGAGAAAGATGTTTGCATAAGGCTGAGATGTAAACTTGGTTTCAAGCACTGACATGAATTCTCCTCTATCTCATAATTAAAACATACACAGCCACATCAGGGATCTCCTGCAGTGGATGCATACTTTAAGATGGCCACTTTGAATATCATTTCAACTTTTTTCCTCCACAGATTTAAATAAAATCCAGATTCCACCAGCCAGCAGAATTAGTTTTAGCCTTTTGAGTAGGTCACTTCAGAAGAGGAAAATCAAAAAACAATATTTCAGAAAATGCCCCCCCTCTCCTCCGCCCTCACTCCCTGCAGCCATGCACCAGTGCTGCCTTCACCAGCCACTCACAGCAACTCCTTGGTAAGATATGCTCCGTTCTCCTTCCCATTCGCAATTCTTTGTTCCTATCAAGCTTCAGAAGCTTTTCTTATCCTTCTGAGGAGCACAGTGACAAGCCCTTCTAAACTGGCCACATGCCTAACACACCAGAATAATTTGAAAGCTCTGTATTCACACTGTTTCTGGCACTTCACCTCCCAGGGCTACCAATACAGCAGGGAATCCAGCGTGGCCCCAGCCTGCCCTATGGAGCCACCTTCAGCTAACACAGCCACCACCACCTGTGAGAATGAAACGTTAGCCAAGAAGAGAGCAAGCAAGGCTTTGGGAATATCGTGTGGCTGCGTTTTTCCTTGCCTTTCCCCTGCTTTGGCAAAGAGGCACGTTAAAAGCAAAGACACCTTTGGTGCCATCACCCCCCATAGCATCCAACACTCTCCTCTGCTTCCCCTGAGGCGGCTGCTACTGGGAAGCAGAGGGTCCGGCCAGAGGGAAAACAGGACACAGCGGAGAAGGCTGCTCCAAGCCTAGCACGCCGTGCCGCCGAGACCTGTCAGGATGTGTCACAACATGCAGCGTGTCGTGCCTCACCGCTCTGTCGAGCAACAAGCCGGAAAAAAAAGGGAACAAGAAAAAAAGGATTCGGATCTAATACATGAGTGGGCCGGTATGTGCAAGAGAGATGAATATGAAGCAAAACATGCTGGATGCTACAGTAATAACCGGGCGCACACGGAGAGGCTGGAAGTGAGCCAGGGAGTGGAGATACGAGAGGGGTGCTCTGAGCTCAGTCTGTGCGTGGTGGAGAAGCTACAGCTCCTGAATGAGCGCGAGGCGGATCCCAAGGCTGCCGCGTGGGCGTCAGGCTGACACCGCTCCACCAAAACCAGTGGGAGCCCACGTCACCCCCAGGCTGGGGCCGTGCCCCCTGCCAGGCTCAGCAGGGGGGTCACCAGACACCCAGCGTGTGGGGGAAAAGCTGGCTATCGTCCTTTAAAAATAAGGCGGGTCTTATAAACGTTTCAAGTCCAGTGAACTGTGGTGCCAAGCAGAGAGATGGGTGACCTCAACAGGTCCCTGCGAAACACGAGAATGTGTCCCCCAATATTTCTGTATTGAGGGTGGGACCAGCTCACACTTCTTTATATGGCAATGCTGAACCTAAGGGCCCCTATGGTAGCAGCTCCGTGTCCATGCAAATCCCATTTTGGTGACCAGTGGGAAGAGAATGGAGGTCGCAGGCAGGCACCCTCTGCCAAGCAGCATCCCTGCCTCCATTCCCTGCCCGCCGGAGGCGGCGGGAGGAAGGGCTGCCTTCCCCAGGTCCCGTGGGTGTTCACATGGCCCCTTCGCAGCAGCCAAACACACATTTACAAAGAGCAAACTTCTAACGGCATGGGGATGAGTCATTACGGGGTTTCAATATGCGTAAATACGGTCACATCCTAATTCAGTGTGTCACAACGAGCTACCCTGCATCTGCGGGTTAGTCGGCTTCGCAGAAACCTCGGAAATTCCTGCCCAACCTTGTGATGCAAAAATTCATCTGTATTCGTGTCACTGCATGAAGAGAGTTAATGTGTTTTTTAGGGTTTTTTAAAATTTTGGCACCGGATTTCAACTGAGGCTTATGTGCAGTGTTACAACCCAGTAGTGCTATGTTTTGCATCACGAATTTACAACCGAGTAATAAGTAAACACAAGATCTTTTGGCTTGGATTTTCCAAGGTGATTAAATAATTTTCTAAATAGCTTTGAGAGTGAAGCTGTCTGAAATCCCCAAGGTAATAGGAAATTGCATCTCCATACGCTTCACAGACATAGGAGGGATTCAAATTTACTGAAAAGTAATATAAAATATTTAAGAAAGCAAATAGAATTGAATAAAACCTCTTGCAATGTAAATTAAATCTGCCCAAACCAGCAGTGATTACCTTTGCTGCCATGGCTCCTCCAGAGACTCTGTATGTGCCCCAGGCTCCACACGGCCCCTGCCTCACCAGCACCCGTCACAGACAGTGTGCACCTCAAACAAATATGATTTGAGAACCTCCAAGTATTTTTTTAAATGGTCAAAAGCAGGATATGCTGTGCACTTACCCAAAGAACAGGAAGACAGGAGCATCAGGAATCAGGCTGAGTGGTGGTTTTGGAGTCAGCAGGTGTCTAGAGCACCATCTGATGACCCAAAGATTTGGCAGTAGCCTACATTAGGGCTTCCCAAGCTTTCCCACAGTGGGAAGCACCTCCACCATCCCCCTCAGCCCTGAAGCACTGCCAGCTCACCCAGGCACGGCCGATCAGCTGGAGCCCTGTCCTCAGGTGAGAACCACAGCCCAGAACCACGCGTGAAGGGGCCTCGCCCTTGCCCAGGGCTGCAGGTGCTGGGCAGGGCAAGCAGCCCCACCTGGGGCCTTCCCTGAGGGGGCTGGCCTTCATCCCGGCACAGCCAGGCAGGGGGAGCCGAGAGCCACCGGGGGAAGGGCTCTGGGAAGCCATCCCTCCTGAGCAGCTCGAGGAAATTCATATTTCATGTTCTGCTCCTTCTCTGCCCACAGAGTTCTTTCTCGTGGTGGTGCGTAGGTGTATGTGAGGGATTTATCCTTTCCCCACTGAATCACTGCAGCACAACATCTTTTCAACCCTTCTGTACAGCACAAAAGAGCCTCACGGCATTTCTCCTCATTTTCCTGCTTAAGGAGACAGCCAGCAAGCTCCACAGTGCGACCCAGTTGCACCCCAGCTCGAGGCTGGGGACGGCATGAGCCCTGCTAGCTCTGGTTCGGGGCATGTCTGGGTGGGCAGACACCCCTCCTTCTGCCAGCTCGCACCCCAAAACCACATCCAGATGCCAGCATGAAGGTGTCTGGAATGATGCTGCTTGTTCAGCTGGAAAATAGCTCCACACTCAAGGGAGGGAGCAGAGCAGGGTGCACTGAGCATGCTGGGCTCTCCTCAGGGCCTCGGGAGCCCAGATCCAAGCCAAAGAGTTACCAAATCCCAATTGCCACAATAACAAGCCCTCATGCTTTAACTAGGGGCTGCTGACACGCTTCCATCAGGTCTGATACGGGTGTTGCGTACGAGTTCTTGGTATTTTGAAAGGAAAACGGGGAGGAAATGAGTTCTGCAGCTGTTGTCATGGGCAAAGTCATTGCCGTGAGCAGAGGCTCAGCCACAGACAAAGGCCCAGCCACAGACAAAGGCCCTCCCGGCTGGCCCTCATATCAACCGCTTATTTAGAAAAAGACACAGGAGCTTTGGCAGGTAGCCAGCAATAAAATCTAAATTTTGGCTGTATGAGAAACCTTCTGAAGCTTCAAAGTGAACATTAATGACCCTTGTGTAAGTTGTCCCATCCAACAGTGCTTTCCAACCAAGGATGTCACAGCTTGATGAGACACTGACTTGGGCAGGCCTAAAGCCAACCTGTGGGCTCCAGCAGCACAGTGCCCTTCCAGCACCACTGTGTTCTTACTGAACTTCAGGCAGCCCCCGGCAAGTTAGAAAAAATAGACATCTAAAGGTTTTCCTGTAATACTTGTGTGCAGTAACATGGCTGTTCTCCCCCATCCTTGTACCTTCAACACAAGAGTGTGTAGCTGCTGCCTTCTCCTCTTTCTCAGAACTGGGCAAGATTGCACTCAAGTGCAAGGTAAAAGCCAGCAAACGCCGAGCCACTGGTCCAGAATTCCCATGTTTACTCTCCTCTGGACCGGGAGAAGGCAGGGAGGTTGCACCTACTCTGACCCCATCTCTGCTTCAAACCACTCCTGACTTCCATGCCATCTCAGCAATCTGGATGTTTTGAAGGCTTATGGAGGGGTTCACCCCCCTGCCCCCCTGACTTCTCTTTGAAGTTTTTGCTCCCTTGTCTGCTTTTCCCTTTTTATACCTCATCTCCCATCCAGTTTCTGCACCCTAACAACCTACCAGCAGAGATGTGGGCTGCTGCTTAGAAAGCAAGTTGGAACACAGTGGATCACCAAGGCTCCCCCATTCCCAAAGAGCACTTACACATGCCTGGCATCCCATCCTCACAGCTCTGTGCTGTTTGCAACCCTGTGTAAATTTGAGCACACACAAAAGGAAGGGAGCTCAGTACCTCAGTGCTGCGGACCCTGCCCGGGTTTTAGTTCCTCCCTCCTGCCTGGGCCCACTGAGCCCTGCAGGCTGTGCACATAATGAGGCCACCCTTAAATGAGGATTCAACCACAAGAGCAGGAAAAGGCTTCCTCCACTGAGAACTGCAGTACGAGGCACTCCCTCCTCCCCTATCCCACCCCCAAAAATTAACATCTTCTTTTAGAAAACACAATTAAAAAAAACCAAAAAGGACAAACCCTGGGGAAACTAAAGAGTTCTCACGGTGAATTTTATTTTGTAAGCAACAATATAAACATGTGAATAAAACAGGCATCATTTGCAGGGCTGGCCTTTGATCCAGAGTACCCTGGATCTAGCAAGCCTTCCCGAGCAGACGAGGGCAAGCCTTTACCTGCGACTCCAGAGGCTGGCCAGGATGCAGTCCACCAAGACCTTTGTCATGGAAAGACCAATGCTTGAGTATTTGTTATTACCAAGCGTATGTGCAATCTTGGAATGTACCTCCCACCTCCCCCACCCCAGGATAAAAAAAAAATAAAAATCATACAGCTGCAAACCAGTAAAAAAAATTGCTTCCAGCTTATTGAGACTGAAATGGCCTGTTGGACTATAAACTGAAATATCATTCTGGAGATAACCAACTGGTCGTGACACAAAGTACTGTATTTACAACTCAAAAATATAACTGTTAGAGACTTTAATTTATAGCAAATTTAATACATTAGTGTTCACAAAATAAATTCTGGACTCAACTGAAACAGCGTGCTGCTAAGCAAGTTCTTTTTCCTTCCTCTAACTGAAGAGACCAGCAAGCTTAAGAGCTTCTTCTGTGACCCACACACAACTTTTGATGGTGTCAGATGTTGGAGAAAACCAAATGTTTCCTGCATCTCTAAAGGTTTGCTGTTTGGTACCTTCTATTGCTCAAGCTGTACAATTCAAACCTTAAGCTGTCCTTTAACAAGTTCCATCCACGTCTCAGGAAAGCTACTCAGGTACTAACCAGGGCACTGGTTAATGTTACAAACTGAAGGAACATCCGTGCTACTAACTCACACAACAGGAAAGTGGAAATATAACTACACATTCAATCTCTTATGCCTAAACAGCAAAGCTGCGAACTCCATTGCTAAAGTAAGATACTTCAGTAAGTGAAACAGTACCATACAGTTCAAGAAACATTGTTTTTTTTAAAAAAAACAAACATTTTAATAGTATAAAAAGTTGTTTTACTGGTGTTTCTACTATAAAGCTTTGTTCCACAAATCAAGTGATAAAATAATTAGATATGTTTACAGTGATAAGAGACTGCAGTGTAGACATTTCAGCTCACATTTTGCTGAGCGTTTCAGTACAACAGAGACTGACTGATTTGTTAATGCACACCTAGGACACAGAGCAAACTGCAGACAGGAAGTGCACACCTGAACAGGGAAGTTTACCCTCTGACATAGTAACTCACTTTCTTCAGCTCTACCTTTCCCCTCCAGAACACGTTGTAAGAAAAACTGTGTTCAGAAATGGAGGCATATAACTGTCCTGACTGCAGAGCAGCACAGAGGAAAGATGGATGCACACAAACACACCATAGTAAACTCCAAAGTTATATGCCAACTACCCCTCCTTAGATAAAATGACATCTTCAAAAGTGAACATGTACAAAAAATAAAAACCATCAAATAAATAAAGAATACAGATGTTAATTAATCACATACATAAAGAAACGTATTGGCATACTGTATGCAGTATACAGTATATTCATAGAATCATGTGGGCTGGACAGCACTTAGTAAGGAGTTACATGCTGAAGACAACTCCTTTCTCTCCTCCAAAAAATCTTTTGGTTTCTGGATATCAAGTGCAACCTTTTACATTGATGCATAAATCCTGCACCATATCTCATCTTTGCCACACTTGGGATGCCTTTTTTTTTTTTTAAGATCCACAGAGAAGTCCAAGAAGTTATAATGGTCTGAATGACAATTTTTGCAGCCCTGTCCATACTACTTGGTCTCTTGACTTTCCTACGAAATGAAATTTAGTAATCGTATGGTACATCAATCCCCAGTTTCTCCCAAGGAAATGGGAGCCAATCATATGGACTCTTCCATCCTCTAGCTGGCATTTCCCACACTCCTAAGCTGTATGTAGGGATTATGCTGTGACTGTGTTACACAAAGGCTGCTGGAACCATTGGAAGTGATGTAGCGATAGTTAAGTGTCAAGTACATCTGCTATGATACAGAATCAGGGTCTAGGTCTATCAAATGCTATATCCACATAACATTTTAAACCATGAAAATATTGTATGCATTTGCCTTTTTCTACAAATATTGTTGCAAACTTGCTGTTAATTGTGTCACGAGGTTTGCATTCCTAATTCTCCAATGATTTTTAATTCAAATGTTTAACAACCATATCTACGCTAGGTACACTGAAAGTAGACATTGAAATTTCAAGTAAAATGAACTGTAGCCACATCTACTGGACTCAATACACGTCCCGACATCTAGATTTACTTTGATAAGTTATACAAATACATAATACATTCTTAAATAATGAAGATCCACAATATTAATTTGTGAATCTTCCCACGTTATAAAACCACTTTTACAGGAATGTTTATCCACCTGTATTACTGTTTTAGTTGCAGTGTCTCTTGCTTTCCTGTTTCCATGGATTACTGTACCAGTTCTTAGGCTTTGGCTATTGAAATCTCTTATTTGAATGAGGCAACACTGGTTATTAAGGCTGGTTTTTTTTTCTCTTGTGAAGTTTCATTCTTTACTATGACACTGTTTTCCAGAGCAGAATGACTATCTTGTGTCTTCAGGTTCTGTTTTTATGACTTTCCTTTCAATGTTGTTAAAAGCTGAATGAGGAAAATCCTTTAAAATACCAAGGCCTTCTGCATTGAGAAAAGAAAGAAAGAAAGGAAGAAAGAAAGATGTTAAAACACTGCTTGGAAACAAATATATCTTGTTCTTAAATCAACAAAAAGGTCCAAGAACCATATGAGTACCAACTGTTGAAGCAATAAATTCTGCCTTCTCCTCCTGGGCTTTAACCCAGCTGGGTTAGAACCACCTCAGTTACACTGCAGTGATGACAGAGGAAGCATTACAGATTCACTTCAACCTCCTCTGGCAGCAGGGGCTAATGGAGATGTACTCTGCTCTTGCATTTTGAGAGAGAATGGGTAAAAATCCCATACTAGAAATTTCACAAAGTGAATTAGCACTGGGACTGGGACAATTTGCAGAAGAGGTGAGCCAAGACTGCAGTATCCCAAAGTGAAAAAGGCAAGATTCTGCCCGGTCTTCAAAACAACTACTTTTGCACCTTGTCTTTCAAGTAACCTCTTTCCCACTGCATCTCTCAAACTCAGGTGGGATTTTATTATTGCTCCTAAAGTTGCAAGAGTCTCAAGAACTCCTGGCTTTATCTCAGTGCACTGGGTATTAAACTGAAACCACCCACAGAGATTTCACAAAGGTTTCTTCCTCTCTTCTATCAAACTTAGAGTGGGTTTCTCCCAATGCCAGAGGTAAATGACAAGATTGGCAGTGAGCAGAGGTCAGTGAATGAGAAACCCAGGTAGAAAAGACTTGCTGCATGACATGCAGTTCACAGTAGAGAAACAGTGCTAGGTCCTTATAAATCAGAATAAGGACGTGGTTTTTATAAAAAGCCTGATTCTATTATACAGAATGAAGCCATGTCATAATCATGTTGCTGTCACTGTGATGCAGTTTAAGCACCTAATAGCAGTAATTTGGGTCAATACCAAGGACAGACACATGACAGAACTTGGTTCTCTGATTCCAGTTACTGCATCCCCTAAACTTTTCCCAAATAATAGTCAATCTGACTCTAGATTAGCAAGTAACACTCCTCTTGGAGTTTTCTACCAAAGCCTTGATGGCATGGTTACACACAATGCATGCCAGCCTGCCTTCCTGGATGCTTCACTCAGAGACATGACAGAAAATAAGAAATAGTGGGTAATTTCTCAGGGGCAGCACTAACCCGAGGACTGGGACTTTGCCTCACCACTGGGGTAAAGCCGGATCAAATCACTGCACAGAGATTTCCCAACGTGCTGCTCTCCATCAAGTGAAATGTGCTGCATCTGTCTGCTTGGCAGGTTGGACATCCGGAGGTTCAGTGGTCTTTCACCTGCAAGTTGTTCACAGTGAAATGTTGATGCATTAAAAGAAAAGCAGTATTAAAAAACAGGTAGAGACTTAAACACGTTTCATTCACATCAGCAAAAGTGCATCCTAGATTCCAGCTGCTCAGGGAAGTTTTCTAGCAAAACAAGGCTTATGTAAATATACTGCTTTGCAGACTACTTCACAGGCACTGCTAGGAAGGGACACTCAGCCAGACAAAAAAAATATTTATTTTTCTTAAAAACCCTTTATTCTGCTCAGAAATCCTCCTGAGATACAAAAATTTTCTGCTCCTGCTGCACAATCCCTCTGAGATCCTAGAAATGTCCAGTTCCCCCACACAATGGCTAAATGGCATAAAGAAGCTTGCTGGGCCAAGGAAAGCTGGATCCACACACCTGCTCTACATGATTACCTTCTGTACCTCATTGCTTGACCAATTCACACAAATGAAAATCTGTTTTTTAACACTTACTTGTATTGATTCCCCTAGCTGTCCCTCTACTGCTTCTTTTCAACCCCCTCAAAAAAACTAGCATTTAAAAAACAGACATAAGAACTGCTGGTTGTATTTCTTGTTTGTAACATTTTGTCTCATTTCACAACAGTAAAAAAAGTGATCTAAACAGAAATGCTCAAACAAAACAAACACTCCTAAAATTAATTCAGACAAGGATTAGCCAGTTGGTAAATCAAAGAGAACCACAGAACTGTAAGCTTTTTGAAGAATAACAAGCCACTAAGAACATCATTAGAACATGCTTAGTGCTAAGTAATTTACATAGCCAGCTCCTCAGGTTTTGTTCCTAGACTGCACAAACAGGTAAACAATAAGGGGTACCAACTATATTACCTGCTTTATTTTCAATTTCCACAAAACAAGAACTCAAATGAAATGCAACACTCTGCTCTGTTTTCAAAACTGAGGATAAAGCTAGAGCAAAGTCCTGCTCTCAGTAACAGCAGTGCACCCAACCTCCTGCCCTCCCCACGTTATCCCTGGAGAAAGCAGTTTGCCCAGATGCACAACAGTAACAGAGCAGAACCTGAGTGTGCATCTGATTGCATTATTTACACCGTAAGCACTTCAGGGCAGAGAGAGATCTTGTCTTGTCCATTCAGTGCTCAGGGCTCTGTATGAGATAAACACCACCACTGACAGAGGTTGCATAACATCAAATGTCTGCTGGCAGCACCGCCGTGCCTGGGAGCTACCATACCTTGTCCATCAGCATTATCTAATGACATGCCATTGGGGCTGTGCTCTTCCGAGTTCTGCCTGTAACACCCCGTGGAAAGACGTCTCTCTAACGCTGCCTGGTTGCAAAGAAACTCCATCTGTTTTGCCATCACCTTTTCCGACTGCAATTAAAACAAAAAAAGATTTCTCTCTATATACATACATAGAGCAAGTCAAAACACAGGGGGAAAAACAGGATCAGATGAAAAGACTAACAGCCTAGATAGAGGTTTTTGTTGACTCATATGTACAGATGTGTGTTTTACGGTTTCTTCAAAACTATGAAGCAAACAAAATATTTTTGCACCCATAGAGATTTTCATAATGTACATCTGAGTCACTCAAGAATACTTAAAATGCAAGCTGTTGTAGTTCATCTACCCAGAAATGCAACATTAAATTCTGTTCTTCAAAAACACACAAAAATCACTTCCTGCACTTTAGGACTAGAGGTTATGTGAAGAGAATCTCAAGAAAAGCAAAAAAGAATGTCTTAATTATCCAGTTAGCTCTGTTCAAATATATGCCTTCCCAAAGTATTCCAGAAAGTATTCCAAGAGCAATGGCAACATCTGCTAAAAACTTATGCCAAGATTTCACCAGACATCTTGGAATCTTTATTTTAGGAAACAGCACTACACAAGCTTAAAAATCTGCCATTCTGAAAGTGTAGGATGACAGTATGTTTGTGGGGGATAAAGGTGTGAAATGTCTGTCTAGAAGAAGAACAAGACCTATACACCTCTAGAGAGTGGAGCTAAACAATCCAGTGCAACGTGGGAGGACATGGCGTCTGAATGTTTGTCATTGACTTTAATGCCAAGAGAATTCTAACTTTCACTATAATCTTGTTCTTGAGAGAATGTAAATAAGCATCTTGCAAAAATAACAAGAAAATCACAAGTCAAGAAAGTTGATTTAGAAGAGCCACAATGAACATAAGAACAGGAAGTGTACGAACTTAACACGTACAATTGAGAGGAAAAGTTAATTTCTCTTTCAGGTG
The DNA here is from genome assembly GCA_013398275.1 of Promerops cafer. Taxonomy (NCBI): domain Eukaryota; kingdom Metazoa; phylum Chordata; class Aves; order Passeriformes; family Nectariniidae; genus Promerops; species Promerops cafer. The sequence continues at coordinate 412,682 of VZSE01003117.1, read as the reverse complement.
ATGCCATAATTGTTTCAACTGCTATAGAGGTCTATTCATTGCAGAGCATGTCACTTTTCATGGGAGATGCTGAAAGCCCTGACTTCCCACAAAAGGCTGCTTGCTCAGCATAGTTCAATAATTTACATGTATAATGACAACCTAACAGACCAGCAAAAGATGGGCTTCTCCAGCACAGTGGTGACCCTGACAGCAGGGTAATGGCATGGCCAGTATTTACATACTCTGGCTCAGAGCTCATCAGGGTCTACAGAAGAGCACTGATAGTTCCAGCTTGGTCTTGGGAGGAAAGTAAAAACAGAAACTATTTTCAAACCGTTTACTTTCAAGAGTGCTTTAACTTTGCTATTCCGTCACTCCTGTTACCAATTTTTGAACTATACAGTAATTTTTAAAAATAATAAAACATTTCTCATTCATGCCATCTTTGTTGTTTACTTGGGATAAAACTAGAATTTTAAACTTCAATGATGCTTCTGATCACCACAGAAAAACATGTAGAGTTGCAGATACATTTAGGCTTGAATTAAATCTGTAGTCCACTGTTATGTGGCAGTGACCAACAAAAACTTTAAAGCATATACAAAATAAGCTCATGTAATTATTCTGTGACATCAGAACACGTGGTGTAACTGCATTTGATGTATCACAGATTTATATGACCGAGCATTACTTTGCAGTAGAAGAAGGTAAATGATAGGGTAACACATCCATTCTCAGAAAACAGGAAGGTAACTCCTAAATGTAATCTTACGTGCAAATTTGGTGATTACATTTCCCAAATCAGCTATACAAAACAAATTTTTTTGCAACTTAGCATGAAATCCCTCCTTGGCAAGAACTGGCAGTAGGAGATGGGTATTTTGCCTCGAGGCTGGGATACACTACAGAAAAGACAAAGAAAGAACTGGCAACCTGTCTTCATTTATACAAAGCTTTCTGTCTGTCCAAGAACACTGCACTTCCACCACGCTAGGTGCTGTTTAGGAAGCCAATTTATCCTCTCAGATCCAGAGGTTCACTTATTTCCTAAACATATTGGCCTTTCTTCTTGAAAGACATGTCAGAAGAGAGGACTCCAAGATCGCCTACTCTATTCCTCTCGACTCAGTAACTTGAGCTTTCCATTTATAGCGGATAACGCAAGTAACACAGCACAGACTGTACCAATACTACCCTACTTGCTCCCAACAGGCAACCACAGATTTTCCAGCCTACTATGCTGCATCTTACCTCTTTGGAACTAACAAGGGCAAAGCTGTAGTACAGTGACAGAACAGTTTTGGGAGGTAAATCCAAATTAAGAGTGATGCAATCACAGCTAAGCTACGTAGCCTTTTAAAACTGATGGGAATTAATATAGTCATCAAAACAACAACACATCAAAACCAATGTACAAAGACACAGCCTGTATTATTCACAATGTAGTGTAGTTGGTTTACCTGGGAATTGAGAGCTGTTGAGTCTTCACTCTTTCCTTTAGCCAAAGCAAGTGGCATTTTGTCTTGCTGATAGAGCGTCTGGACTGTGTCCTGGAAATCAGGATAACCATCCTATTGAGCATAAAAAGAAACCAAACCAAGAGAGACATATTACTATTTTTTCCATACCTTCAATGTACACTTAGAAGCAAAAAAAACCCAACAACCTAAAAATCACATTCCTGAATGTCTCTGAAAATTCTGGACTGCAATTTACAAGTTTGTGCTATTCACTTCATTCAAGTTTGTGCATAAAACACACACAGCCCCTACAAAGCAACTGCTATATACCTAATATGGCACAGAAAATCTCATCTTTCTCAGTTTCAGGTGAATCCAGACGATCCTTGTTACTCACATTAAACTAGTTTACATTCAGCCTTGACAGGCAGATTTAGGCCTATGGTTTGTGTCACTTTTCAGAAATCAAGTTTATATGTAGTCAAGGATATATACTTAACCTTGTGAAACTGAGAAAAGCCTCCTGAAATTCAACATATTTCACACAGAACCTACACTTGTATCACAAAATGAAATATCACCATTTCAGAAGTACAGAGGAAAATGTATAGACCATAGGAAAGCATGATTCAATAATTCTTCCAGTCTGAAATTCTTATGACATGCAAATCTCTTCTGCAGCTTGCATATGTATCAATAAAGCAAATAAAGTTCCTGTGAAAGCCTGCCAGACTCCATTAAAATCATCATTGAAGCAAAGGTTCAAGAAGAGGGGTTTATCCAGATTGGTATTACAAAAGGGAAGCTCATGTGCACTAGAGGAACATCCAGAAATGTTTACAAAAGCACAGTATAGGTAACTCCATCAAAATGTGAGAGGAAGCCAGAGATCTTGAGACTGACCCAAACCTGAGATCAATGACATCATCACTGAGGTTCTGCAGCCCTCGGTCTCAAAAATACACCAAATTAGGTATATTTGCCTTATAGATTCTAAAGACACATACATGTAAATAATTACATTTTCAGCGATAGATGGACAAAAGGGTTATATAGCCCAAGAGAAATAGAAGTGATTTTTCAGACAAAATACAGGGGAAGGACTACAAGGTTCCCTCCACTGGCAGGCTGCCCACTGACCTGCAGAGCAGCTGTCTGACCCAAGGCAGATGGCCAGGACCTCAGTGCAATGTAATGCCATTAAACCTATTTTTTGTGCTCAGGAAAAAATCTTAAAATCTGTCAGAATGCTGCATATTGCTTTTAAATACCAAACATACGCCCTCACAGAGCAAATAAACACAATAGCTATGCAAAAACTTCATAGCCAGGTTAACTGCCACAAAGCCTCTAGCCTAAGCTAGAAACAAAGGCTTTGCAGCACATTTCCATGAGCACTGACCGCTTCCACAGTTAAGACCTGAATCTGTTTGGGAGAGGAGAATGATTATGTGTAGGAAGATGAGAAGCCAAACACACAAAACCCTATCACTCCGGATCCTATTTTTGCAACAAAACAGGTAACACAGTTCTTCACAACACATTTGTGATCACCTGCCTGTAACAAGGCTGCCTGTTGAAAACTGAAGGCTGTTTCCCAAATGTGGGTCTGGCTGCCTGTTGCTGTGCCAGTCCCCCCTCAGCCAGGCAGATAACTCCCAGAGGATTACGTGTTCTGGATCACCTTCCCAGAGCCCTTCTCACTGCTGGCTGTCCCCGATGTCCCGTGGGATGAGGAGCACATTGGACCAAGCACCAACCTGCTCTGCCCCATGGCTGCCTGGAGTTCTTCCTGCATGCACTGCAGCATTTTTGTTTTCCCATGCTGCTGCTCAGTTGTTTTCCAAGTGGTTTTGTGCAGCAGATGTTCCCAGTCCCACATGTGCTTTTTCGCTCCCTCTAATGACATTTTTCCTATGAAAACAGTAGCTTCTACTGCTTTTGCTGTTTTTGTGAAAAAAACAAATCCCACACTTGAGTTTTCTTTTCAGCCTTCTCAGAAATAGTGGAGGTGGGGCTTTTCTCTCCTCTTCCTCCACCCTTACTGGCACCAAGGGAAGACACTTCCTTGCAGCCTCCGCTCAGGTCTCCCTGCCTGTACCCCCCTGACTCCCACTGAGCTTTGGGAAATGAGTTTTTGAAAGCTCTTCCCACCCCTCTTGTACAGATGAATGGAGACACAGACACAAAATAATTTCTTTAGACCACAGACAGCAAAAACATTTTTAAAAACGCTCCTTTTTTCCTCTCTTGGCTGTTCATGGAGACTCTGAAGGGGAACTTCGTCAACCCCAACAGTAATGGGCAGCCTCTTCCTCCACTTCTGCCTGATGTACCTGTGACCTGTTTTGCTTTCTAAGCTGGTGCCACAACAGCTCACTGCTTGGAGTGGTGCCGGCACTGAGTCACAGAAGATGACAAAATAAGGGGTGCTCCCGCCATACAACACCTAAGCAGGAGAGATCCTTGCTCTGCAGGAGGATGTGCCATTTCCACCCCTATTCGCCTGTCCTGCTCTTTGTCCAGAGTGGATTTGGGAACTACAACCCCCTTTTTATAATCTGCTCCCAAATACCAATTCACTCCACTCCTTTTTTCACTCCCTCCACACCTTTAGTCTGTCATTTGCCTGGAATCTTTTCCCCTTCTCCTCTTTACACTTCACTCCCACAGCTCACCCACCCACTCAACGAATAAGAGGGGGAGAGCTCGCAGGGGAAGAGAAAGGCTTTTACAGGTAATTTGATGTAATTCATGGCACATTGTTTCTTTGTAATGCTTGTGTGAGTTTCATATTCATGAAAAGGATAAATTTACAATGTGGCTGCAGATTGACAAAGCTGCAGCTTGCACACACAGCTCTGCTGGCTCTGCTCAAGGATGACCTTCAGAGCCTCTCTGGAGGCTTTTTTAAGTGTTATTATATTTCAGGAAATTAACTCATCTTTTTTTAAAGTAATCTTTTACACCATGCAAATAGGCTGTGAAGTCTTTCCAAATTGAAGCCCTAGTAATTTTAGGCCACGCTTCACAGAGACATTAATGACTAATAGTTAAAGGAATGGTGAATCAAAATACAGAGTTCAGCCTTAAAACAGAAAGGCAAAATGACTCTTCTCAAAAATAAAAAGGGGAAAAAGAAAACCAGAAAAAAGCTAGTTATAATAACAAAAAATATATCCCATGTTCAGGTCCTTTCTGTATTGTCATGATAGTGAGTGAGCAGATCCACAATGAAGCATTACAACTCCAAAAACAGTGTAAGGAATTCTTACCCAGAACAGAAGGAAAAATCTGCATTTGCTACCATTTTCCTTTTTACTTTCACCTTTCCAAAAAAACCCAAAACAAAACCAAACCAAAAAAATCCCTGAACATATTACTAAAAAAAGGACCTTCTACATTTTTTTAAAAAATGCAAGTACCAGGAACCCAAAACAGCAGTGATCTACTATGTCATACTGCATCTTTTTTACATTTCATTGAAGTAAAGCCCAAAATTTACAGTGCACCTCAAATTTAAAATGCACCGAAGTAACACTTTACTCCTCCTTAGAAGACTCCCAAAGTTGTGAGGAAAAAACACATTTCTACTGATAACAATATAGGTAATTTCAAAATTAATAATGCTATGCTATCAGATTAAAGATTTAATTCAATTTAACTTTCAATTTCTTATTTTGGAAAAATGACCTATTTCTGAAATACTCATTTGTGCAATTAGAACATGAAATTTTCACAACATTTTAAAATGTAACTGGAAATTTTAGCTAAAACAAGAACCAAGTAAATATCCTTTCTCAGAATTATTGAGCTATAAAGGGTATAAAAGAAGCCTTCCAGACTCTTAAGATTTCACCATGCAGAAAATAGGAGAATACACATCTCCTAAGGCTGTCCAGATTTCCTGCTCTCCAGAAAACCTTGAGTTTCAGCTTGTATTTTAATTTTACGCTTTCTTTCAATGAAGATCCTGTAAAAAACAGCACCTCCCTTGCAGTGTGTCATTTTAGACACTTGCTCATCATCAATTATTACTGAATGAAGGAAAAACTTTCTAATGCTGAAATCTAAGTCATTGAAACACTAGTTCAAGCAGAGGAGTGGCAGCTCCCCACCAGCTCGTACAAACTAGGGCTGGACTGAACAAAAGAGAGGAGACTCAAGCAACCATCCTGCAACATGCTGGTCAAGGCTGACAGTGGTGAAGCTGGGTAAAATTTAGTGCAGCTTTTCCCTGCTCTTTTTTGGGGATCAAAGAACAAGCATAGGGGTCAAAAGCAAATCCTGACACACATAAACAACATTACTGACCTATCAAAGCTACCAGCGAATCCTCATTGCACATGTATATTTTGCACTACATAAACTCAAAACTACAATTGTATATTGACTGATGGAACTTAATAAGTAAGATGAACTCCTCTATACCTACTCCAAACTGCCTTTTCAAAACTAACTGCTCTCACCAGGGTTTGGCTCACAAGGAAAAGCCTTTGTACAGGTGAAAGCATTGCAGTACTGAAAAAAAAAGCCTTACTACATACAGTGCATCATTTATCACAGAATGCGCTGCATATGAGAAAAGCATTTCAGAATGTGTTGCAATTTTCCTCTGCAGTTAAAGAATACATCACCTATCTCTGTCACATACAAATCTAGTTCAGGTACAGCTCATATTCTAACACACATTTAACCTACACCTTTTCCAGTAGACAGTACAATAAAAAACACCCACAATGCTAAGGATAAATCAGATACCCACGCAACAGTGAAAAAGTAATTTGTTTAAAATACAAATTAAAAGGAAAGATCTGCTATTCTTATGAGGTATATAGGTATATATGTGCACATTTTACTTTTTTTTTTGTTAAAAGTAACTTTCAAAAGGCCTCAAATTCACTTTCCAGCAGTGGTAACTGAACAAAAAGGTAAACTACATACATGCTGCTGCTGCACTCTTAACAAGAAATTCCCAGCATCTCCCTAAGCAACATCTCATGCAAGTGTATACATTAGCCATGTATACATGCATTTGACACAGAACTCATTACAAAAACCTGTAAATTAGTATCTACAGGCACAACCTTTTGTGTTGAGATATATAGCTTTTAGTTAGTTTTTGACTTTTCAATATGATTGGTGTCATGATTTATGGCACAGTCAGAGATGGTTAATATTCTGCCATCACTCCTTATCCAGAACTCTGTATTTTGGACATGATCAACAGCTGACTCCAGTGAATTAGGCAAACCCCACCTCATGCTGACTGAAAAGCAGCAGGCCTTATGGGAAGACATTTCCTACAGTGCTCGAGCTTATTCCACCACAGGAAGTCAGTCAGTCCCATTCCTCTCCTCCTACTCACTCTGAGTGCAAAACACTGAGAGTATCTTTACCATTAAACAAATCCTACTCTTTACCCCTGCTCCTACAGGTTTCTCCATCAAGCACTTACATTTACAGAGACAGTGGTGATGTTCTCCCACCCTCTCTCTCTCTCTCATACCCATCAACTGTCTATCAAATGTTTTTTCTGACAAATTTCCTTAAGACAGATCCCTTCAAAACAAAACTGAATTTTAGCACACACAGGTCAAAATACAGGAGTCACATTACTGTACCTCGATCTTGATTCTCTTTGGTGACAGCTCATCCCTTTCTCCACATTTAGATCTACAAGAGAAGACACATACACCATCAGTAAGTAGCACATTAACCTCGACCACCAGTAATAATGAAAAGGAGTCAAGGAAAAACAAACAGATCAGGGAAAAACAAGTGAGATGCACAAAAAAAGCCTCCAGTTCACTTTGACACGGCAGTGAAAGTCATTCAACAACATAAGCATTTTGTGTTGTTTTCAGAAGCATCAAGAGATTCGTGGATTCTTCCTTCCAAAGAGGAAGCAAAACACAGAGAATTACAGAAATGCCCTTGGCATTGCTTATCCAGGATGGATGTCTATTTATATGAATCTCTATGGAAGAAAGGGGAGCAAAAGAAAATGTTCTAGAAGGATAGCAAAATGTATTTTGAAAGGATATTACATTATAGGCAAGGGAATCAACATTTAAAAATCAAAGGAAAGTATCAAGACATTCAATCATACTTCCTAATGCTAAGGTTTTAATTGTTTTTAGAAGCTGTTAAGCCTTTGTCACCATTTCACGACAGCAGTTCATCTGACAGAAAAGTAACAACTGAAACTAGGACTCAGATTCAGTTCCTTTAAAGCAAGCTTGTAAGCCACTCCCTGTGACCTTATCTTTTTGGCTAACAAGCCAAATCTGTATATGGAAAAAAGGAAACTGATGCATTGAGCATCTCTGGCTACTCTGCCAATTTACAGTAACCTCAAAACACACTAATGCCTCAAATGCTTGAAATATCAGCCTCTCAGATGCCTCTTAATACACACTATCCTCAAAACAGTTGGAAAATTAGAGAGCAAATAAAAAGGTAATTCAAGACACCTGAATCTTATCAGTTTAAAAGCTTCAGGACTCAAATAGCATTTTCCTCCTTTCCTCAGAAGAGCACTTTGCTAACTGAAGAGCAAGAAGAAAGTGTCTCTAGTGCTTCAGAAGAAATGCTATCAGCCTGCTTAGTTCCCTGAAAGTAAAGACCCTCTGAGCTAATGAAAGCCTTACTTGGTGGTCCTGTAGGTGTACTTGTAGGTGACCTCCCGAGAGATTTGCCGGGCCAGTGCGAAGAGCTCATCCCTCCTGGTCAACAAGGCGTTATCTTTCACACACAGCTGGGCAGCTGCTTCGTTAACTGTTAGCTGCAAATCAAACACACAGGCACTCAGGATTTTGCATACTTTCACCTACTGTGCTTGTAAAAGTACCTCTTCTGAAATAATAAAGAATTTTGATCGCAAGTAAAATTACCTATAATTGTACACTAAACCCTGGATGGTTTCTTCAGTTTATTTGTATCCCTTACTAAACCAGGTAACCTCTTCGGGAAGAGGAAAGATATGAATGTAGTTGGTGCATAAAGTAAAACATGATTGTAAGACTGTCTCAATGTGTGCTGCTTTTGCTTCATCCCAGCACTAATTAAATCTCAGTATAAAACAGTAGCTCTGAACGTTCAGCGTTTGGCTTCCAAAGCCTGGCTTACAGGGAATACTATTTTTATAAATGCAATATGCTCAGGACTTGGGGGAAAAAAAAAAAAAAAACAACCACCCTGACAGTGTGGGTACAGATGGCTTTCCCTGGTGAATACAGAATAAATTCTGTAGAAGGTGATGGTTTAAGAAACGATTAAACTTTTTTTAGCTATGTTTCTCACCCTCGTGTTTGTGAAGACTATCTTCAGACATGAATCAAATGTAACTTGTTTCAAGGATGTTTTCCTGAGCCTGCCAGGACACATTTCTAGTGCCTCTGCTGCTGGCAGAAGATTCATCAAGAAGGGGGGGGGGGCGGAAAAAAGCCTGAAATTGAGGCTCAAAATGGTTTTGCAATGCTCTTCAGAAGCCTATAGGATAGGGGCGATACTGTCATGAATTGTATCAACTTAAAAATATTGCTGTCCAAGAAGCCTATGGTCAGCAGTGTGAACACAACAACATTATCCTGAGACACAAATCAAGATGAGACACAAATCAAGATGCTGGACAGGCTATTCCAAGCTCCTTCCACAGGAAGCAGGGCTTGAAGAGGCCTTCTCACTTTTTCCTCAGCTGAAGAACAGCCAGAACGTGTAATGAGGTGTAACAGCAAGAGGCCAACAGAATACTACAGGTGTTTTTACCAAGTGCCCACAACTCTTTCTACTCTTTTACTTTTAGAAATTAAGCTGCTTTGAACAGGCTTGGCTTCTGGTAAAGGAGCACAGCTGCTTTGGAGCTACTGTCAACAGTATGCTCTGTATCTGTCCCAGGCTAGTGAATATTCCAGAGCAGCTCGGTTTCCACAGCACAGTCAGCACAGCACATGTGCGACCTCAGACACCAAACCCGCTGCTCCCACAGACCAGCAGGTCTGCAGCCACAGGGAGAAGGCCAAGAACTTCTTGGGAGAAGGCAAAGAACTCACCCCTTCACCCTGCTGTCTGCACACTGCAGGGTTACCTGTGAACTACACCACAGAGGCCAGCAGCTCACCCCAGTCACTGCACGCTCCACCCCTGAAGGATGGAAGCTGTCACAAGACATGAACAACACACAACCACGCTGTCCTTCGCCACGGGCCTTGGTGGCATCTGAACTTATCAAAAATTTATTTTGCCCAACTCAACACCTGCTCTCCAGGAAGGGTGAAAAAACAAAAAACACGTATTAAGACGAGCTGAGATTCTTCTCTCAGCGGCCTGTGCAGTATTTCTAGTAAAACCTCTCACAGAACTGCTGCTCCTAATATTTCAGAAGCAGTTTTTCCTGTGTTTAGCTTAAAAGCCTCTGATCTCAGTAGGGCACTTCCTATGGTACCTAAATGTTAATCAGAGCATAAACTTGTTTTTAACAGGTGAACTAGATATGTTGCCTGGTCCTTTAGCCTCTGTACAGACAAAAACCCCAAGTCTCAGAGATCAGATGTACAAGGGTGTGAATGGGTTACTATGTTCCTCCAATACAAGGTATTAAAAAAACAAACTATTACCCCTTAGACAAGAACAGTTGTTCCACAACATCTGTCTTTCCAGAAGAAAACATAACGGGGAAAAAGATGCAATATAAGATTAATACAACACCGATTAAAAGAATTACCATCCAAAGCAGGCATTAATTTCTGTAACACTGATAGCTATTACTTTGCCAAGGATGAATAATACGGCTAATGCTTACAAAATAATTTGAGGTATTTTTTATCCCTCCAAGTGCTGAAAGGTTGCAAAGAGCTGAAATGACTGAAAATGCTTTAGGTAGTTGTAGGCAAATGCTGTTTATCCTAATATGTGAGAAAAGCCAAATGTTTATTTGCTTGTTTTTCCTGGTTTCTCTTTCAGGTCACATTCAGACTTACTGAATTGAAGTGCATCATGGCTTCCTGCCTTTTCGGGAGGCATAACACTGCAGATACAAAGCATTGCATGCCTAAAAATAAAGAATCTGTTTGCTGGAAGCCTTAAGGATATGGAGCAGCACAGAACCATACAGGAGCGGGATGGGTATATTGCCATCTGATGGGGTTCACAGATTCCTCCACTAGAAACCACGTAATTAAATACCAAGCCCTACTGTTTTGGTGAGTCAGCAAAAGAAAAGGAAGAAACCAAGCTAGACAAAATTCATTGCTTGTTTTTCTAATTCCACAGAACTGGATTTTTTTTCTGTTTTATAGGTACTGAGACAAGGGCTGAAATATTAAAACGCAAATTACAAACCTGACTCAAACTTGCAGGGGTCACCGAGTTCAAGGGCATGCCTTGTACTCATTCCTCCTCCAGTCCAACTTTAAACATTAAGTGCTCTCTGTGTTTGAAAAGCTGTGTAATACTGAAACAATGGGATGGATTAAGGACAGCATGTTTATTAGTTTTGGAACGCCTTCGAAAGATTTTATGTCAGATTAATGCTTTATGCAAATACTCCTACCAGGAGCACGCACTTCCAAACCAGCCCAGTCTGCAGCTCTCACAGGCCTCTAATGGCTGCTCCAGTCCTCTGAGACACTTCAGTGCTCATACTGAAACAGAGTATTCTCACTAATTCACCACTGATAATTCCACCACGTTTGATCTTAATTTGCATCCAACTCCTCTCTGCTTGAGGAGCCAGAGATAACCTAATCTTTACATTAAAAAGCTAACCACTACTTAAGCTTTTTAAATTCACAGTGAAGTTTATTCAGCTGTTCCTTGCCAGCTGCAAGGAGAAGCCTTGAACTGTGAGGCAGAATGACAGCTCTGGAATGTATTAACACATGGAGAAAAACAGTCTCTGGACCTGCAGAAACTGACCTCCCTGGTTGTTTAAGGTCCTTCCTTCTGAGCAGCAAATTATTTAAGCCATCAGAAGCAAAAACACACTGAGGCTGAGTTTACAAAAGGCAAACTCTGGTTTAGCAGATTTTAAACAAAAAAAATTGGTCTCATTGCTTCTATTTATTTTCTGCCTTAAACAGAAAATGAAGACAAAACTGTTCAAGACAAAACTTTGTGAAATCCAGCCTCTTTAAGCCAACAGTAAACTAATTATGAGCAAATTCTTCTTGCTTGCATGTGTGCAGTTCCCATCAAGTTCAGCGAGGCCCCACATGCGTAAGTGAGGCATAAGTCAACCACAGACTCCTTTGATCTTGTGCCCTTAATCACAATAGCGATAGAAATATTTCCTAAAGCCAAACCATGCTCTCATTCCATTTTTAAACGTGGTTTTACAATGATGTAGTAAAGATCTGTAGTGCAATACTAAAAAAAATGAACAAGGCAGAGCAGTTGTCTTTTCTTCCAGTTCATTTGTATCCCGCTCCTTCAATTACTACCCCAGTTCATTCCCCCAGTTTTGCAGAGCCACTCCTGAGCCTAGACAAAAGGTGCCCCTGGAGCCCACCTTCCAGTACACTGCTGGATGCCAGAAAATTATCCTACAAGTAGTCTGCCCAGATTTCAGAGCATTTTCTGCAGTTGCTACCACAGAGAGAGGCTGTGAAAGCACACAGCCACACAATGTTGTACACCTCAACTGCCTCCATCCTCAGGTGGGGAGAACCCCCTTTCTCTGAATCCTGAATCTGCAGCCATGTACACAGGGCATCTACACAATTAATCCTTTCAAATCCTGCCTCCATCTCATACACAACTTGTTCTGTTACGAGGAAGACTTCCACAAGGTCAGGGGAGTAAGATGAGATCTCGTCTTGTACAGTGGATGAATTCATAGATTATAAGTGTTTGACATAAAGCCACAGAGCACGTTAAGTGTAAGCTGCACAGCTAGAACTGTGTGGTAGGAATGTGGCTGACTACTGTGGAAGTGTTTCCCCAGTCTGCAGTAAAAGCCCTTGTCAAGTCACTGCCGGTGATGTGCAGTTGCCTTATAAATGTAAATATGTAAACAAAAATGTAAAGAAATATGCCTTGTTTCCTTCTGCCCTTCTACTCAGAAGCATAAAGAGAACTCAGTCTAATGCTATGGATCACACACCTACAAAACTTCTTCTTGAAGCGAAAAAAGGCTAAAGCCAGTACAGTTTTTTTGGCACTCCTGTAACATAAACACTGCCTTTCCTTTTGGGAGCTAAGCCTTACATGCCAAATTTTAAATCCAACTGAAATTTTGCAATCACTGTTAACTGTGAAAATGCTGATGCAGCATTCATATCAACAGTGTTTTGGCAGTGCTTTGAATTAATGTTTGTTCTCCTCTTGTACAGTACTTTGGCACTAGGAAACTACTCCCCACACAGACACACCTATTGCGTTACAACACATGCAGTGTGAGCCTCAGGAGTGCCACAAGAGGAGCAAAGGAGGCCCACATGAACTTTCAAAGACAAGAGGGAAGAGATGCTACTCAGGGATTAAAAGACAAACATGCAGATTACAACCACCCATCAATACTGGAGACAGTCCTTTCCTCTCCTCCTCACGCAGTCTGCTCATCACTTGACAGGCTTAAGACCACTGCACCCAAAAAACCCCACAGATTGTATAATTGAGCTTCATCCCAATTCAAACAAAAAAAAACCCAAATCCATGCCACTGGGTTTAGGGACCTTGTTGACAGAATCAATCCTTTTTATCTCAAGTGCACGAGCTACAAAGCAGAGTCTTGAGCTGAGGGAAGACAGCAGAGGGTAGTAACCACATCAGACACAAGCAATTTTAGTTACTGATCTTCCGAACAAGTCTACTCTCAAAGCTGCAAGGAAATACCATGACAGGACATCTTTAAGAATGTACCAAATCCTCAGAATCCCCAAGGCCATGCTCAGTGCCATACTGGTTCCTATTTCGGTGCCAAACTTTCTAAACCTTCTGTCTGACAAGGCCACACCAGCGACTGAGCAGTCCGATGGCACCAAATCACCACGTGCACACACACACATACACACCCACCCACAAAAGGAGACCTGTGCTGCACCTGAGATTTCCATGTCAGGCCAGGACTACCTACAGCACTCAACACACAACTTTCAGACACGTAACTCCCATCACTTAGCAAGAAGTACACCCTGTAAACATATCTTGTCAAAGGCATAGGAATAGGGGAAGAAGCCCAGTCCCACTCAAGCTGTTTTACCTCGTGGAGGGTGAGATGCTTGCCATCCTTTCTTTTTGAGTCAAATCTGCCATATATTGCACTGTACTTCCTGATCTCCTCCTCTTTGTGAGGGTCATCGTCACTCATCTCAAAGATGTGACCAATCATCTTTGCCAGTTTCTTATTTGTTTTCAGTAACTCCTTCACTTCATTGGAGTCACTTTTGGGCAGGGAGGGAACCATACGTTCTACACATTCAGCAACTGACAGAGCAGCAGCAGCATCCAGGGTCTCGCTGTTTTCCTTTGGTGAGGCTGGAGAGCCAAGGTCAGCCGGGGAAAGGCTGTGCTCACTCTCAGTGGTGTGGTGTCCTTGCCAGAGTCTGGGCTCGCTGCTGCTCTGCAGTGATAAGCTCCCCACGTCAGATTTGCTCGTGCCCACGCTCTGCACGCACGTCGTGGCAGCACATTTCGGAATCTTCAGGTGAGGCTCTCTGGTGCTGCTGTTCCTTTCGTAACTGCTGCAGGATATCCCCAGCCATGCAGGAGACCCTTCTGGCAGCTTATAGATTGGAATGCTGCTGACTGGTAAGGAGGTGAGAGGCTGGTTAAAAAGGCCAGGATTTGTGACCCAGTCCCTCAAAGCCTTCTGCAGCCGTCGGACATGAAGTGGCTTGCTAGCCATGCCTACGAGAGCCATTATCTCCAAAAACTCCTCTTCACCTGCTTCACAGAGCTGCTGGACATCATCACCACCCTGCTGAATGAAGGCATCGAAGTAGAATAAGAGATTTGCTTTTTGTAGTATTCTGTACAGCTGCAATTCTCCGAGGGTTCTGGGCAGAGCTGACGCCATCACGGATGACAGAACCTGCAAACAGTAAAAACAGAGAGAAGATGAGCACCAAAGCGCCAACATCCAGATGCACTGTTCCACAGCCCATCTTTCAACAAGGCTGTCAACTCAGAGGACAGCATTTCTTTCTCTCATTACAAGAACACCCACAGAAATGAATAAGGGGCAAAAGCTCTATTTTTTGGCTTGTTAACTTAATGGAAACATTTTTGAAAAAAACCAAATCAGCAGATAGTTGTGATGCACCTACAAAAAAGATGATTCAAACACGAAGCCAGCTTGTTTTCAACATTCCTACTTCATGTTTGTTCCCAAGAATGTCAGTCAATATTGCTCACAGCTTCTACTCGATTCTCTTTTATATCTTAAGATCAAAATGATCACAAAACACATTCTGAAGAATTACAGAATACTCGATTCCCTGAAGAAAAAAAACCTCATCATTTTCAATTCTTAATTGTCGCATCATTTTTCCCCCATAAAAAGTGTGAAGGACTGTAAAAGAAAACAAAGAAGAAAAGTGCTTCACAGAACCCCAGAGGATTAACAAAGCTGGGTCAGTAAGAGTGTATAAGAACCAAGTATTTCTACAGTTTTACCTGTTTCACATAAAAAGGATCTAATGCCTCTGCTGATCTTAATTATGGCAGCAACAGCTGCAGACAAAGCAAAAATACTGATGGATTCCAACATATATAGTTTAAAAACCTTAGTTTGAATTCACCTGCCCGTTTCATTTGCTAACAAGGCTGCCTATCATTGACACTTGAGACATGAAATACCACTCAGCAATACAGTAATTGTGCTTAAAGGCTCCCAACAGACAGATCGCTGCGGTGTTCAGCCCTTAGAGCGGCAGGAAAAAACATTTGCACAAGTTTCAACTTCATAAACCCCTTATCCAGTTATAGCACAACTAATAAACTCCTCAGAGAATTCTAAGATCTCACACACATACCTCTTCACTCTACGATGGCTTTCACAGCCACAAGCAGATAATTTCCAGTATTACTGTATTACACTAAACCACCAATCAATAAGGTCTGGAGCTTGTAATTTATAGTTGGTTGAGAAAGCAGTAGAACTAAAACATTGAGCAGGTCTGCTAACATTGTTCTGGCTCTGCTATCACACTGGACTTGAAAAAACACACAGTAGTAACCTAAAAGACAACACCTACAGAAAGATTTGCACACACTGGGGAAAAAGTATTTTAATACCGTGCAACTCCCCTTCCTCCAAAACTGCAATGCAAGCAAATACATTTGCTATGGGGCACTGGGAGATTGGTTATCAAAAGTCAGAGAGAAATTATTTTTACAGTATGTGCTTTTGCATATTGTAAAACATTAAAAATATTGTAAAAAAAAGGTTCGGGTATTTTTGTGTTTTTTTCACAATATGAGCCTTTTCTTCAGCAACTCAAACATACAGATAAAACAAGCAGAGCCCAACTTCTATTCAGGAGGCATCTGGAAGACCACGCTTGTGCTGCAAAATTCTGATTTAACTCTACTAGAGAAAAATAAAATCAGGAGACCAACAGAAACTTTCCAGAAATGTGTGTGGCAGCAACAGGATTCCTACAGTCAATCTCTTCAGGAAGAGAAATGGAGCCTAGCAGAAAAAAAAAGACCCAAAACATACAAAACCCCCAAACCACCAGCTGAATGTGTAAAGCAGAAGCAGCAGTAATAGTTTAGATTTGAGCAGCTACCTCAAGGAGCTGCTGGTGAGCTTAAGAGCTAATAAACTACACACTTTGGAACTCAGGGTGAAACTGTAAACATTTAAGAGCTACACAGTTTAGAAACACAGTTTGTCTTTCCAAAGAATAGTTAACTGCAGAATATCAATCAAGTACTGTCTACATTCAAAGATACAAGAAGAAACAAGGAAAATGAGGAGAATCGCTTAAAGGCAACCCTTGACAGGGCACAGAATTCACTGTTTTAAGAAGTGTCATTATTTCACTGAATTTCTTAGAAAAATCTTCCCATTCTTGACAAACTTTGTCAAGACAAACGAAATTAACAGCTTATGGTTTAGTGGCATTTCAGTAAACTGTTCCTACCCTCCCATTTCAAATGATGCTGACTTTTCACCATCAATACCACAAATTAACTTACATAACTTTTAAAAGAAGGCCCATTTCCTCTGAAAGTTATTCATCTTAGCACAAAATCTACATAAATCTACATAAATGGACTTTGTGCAGAGAGCTAAATTGAATCTTGGGAGGACGGTGGCAGTGAAATTACACACAGCCCAAGAGCTCCAGGCAAGCCATGGAACTGAACTCATTTTTCCAGCCCACAGGCTGGAAGAGCAGCAGCAGTCCACAAGCAACCTTCACCTAGAGGCTTCTAATCAACAAATCTCCTCATGACAGATAAAACTGGATTAATATGTACTATGGAGGCATCAGCAGTGAGTCCACGGTTCAGACTGCGTTGAGATTTTCATTTAAAGCAAGACTGAAATCCCTTTGTTTCGTACTTTAAAGACCCATTCTGTTTTTCAAATTCAGTACAGTAACTCCTGAGAGGGCTGAGAAATTTTTCCATGTACGACTGCTACTGATTTCTGCAGAGAAGGCATTTTTGAACACTCCTCCTTTTAACCTCTTTTCTCCTTGCATTAAACAGAGTTCCTCCAGCACTCACCTCAATGCCATCCCAAGTTATTTCTAAACTTTAACAAGGGGAAGGCTCCCTCCCCTTTCCGAGACGGCCTCTCCCGCCGCCAGCTACGCTGCTTCTCCAGACACCACCGCTCTGGTCCCTGGTTCGGCCCCGCTCACAGCCTACAAAGCCCGGGAAGCAGCTATGCTAGTCCACCTGCAGGAGTAAGATGAGGCTTAGGAAGAGGACAAGCAACAAGCAAGGACTGCTGAGAAAGCAGCACAGCACTGCCTGAACCCGAGGAGACTGTTAACCCAAAGGGCACCCGGTGCTGCTGCTGCTGCTGGCTCTGCTCACCCAGCCGGCTACGCAAAGCCTTAGCACACCCACTCAAGTCTTGGCGCCCCACATCTTCCAGGTGACCTTTAAGCTGTATCTAAGAGACCTGAAATACTGCTTTCCAGCACTGTTCTCATTTCTTAGTGCATTGGGGACCGTGCTTTTGGGGCAAAGGGTGAGCACGAGAAGAGGTTACACAATGAGAAGACACAAGGAGAGCTCACGGCCAGGACACTTGTGTCTGCTCCTCACCAGGAAGAGCATCTTGGATAAGGCCCCAGGGCACCATGTGTGATCCCCCTCTTCTGCAGCTGCTCGGTAAGTCTTAGGCTGTCTAATCTGTGATCCCAAATCAACCTGGTTCAGGAGTAACAGCCTGGTCATGTCCTCTGGCAAACCCTAAGAAGCCAGCCAGAACGATCTGCTGCCTTAGGAGTGAGCAGGTACATCCAACACAACTGCAAAACCTTTTTCCAGCACGAGGCAGGAATGCAAAGCTGGCACAGGGAGGGCTACAGGAACAAATGAACACAGCCACGGCACTTCAGCTGCTACTTCTCCCTCTTCCTTGTTTGCTGTCCATACCAGTGAGAAGTGTCAGAACACACAGGGAAGAGCAGCCATCTCTTACGTTTTTCATATGCAGAACAAACAAAGAAGCCAGAAAACTCCCCATAGCAGACAAAGCTGTTTAAAATACATGCAAGGCTGCATATGGTTATAGCCACAGGAGAACCAGGAAATCACAAGTTAGATTTTCACTCAGCCTTTGCAACCCACAACCATGCATTCTGATTTTCCACATTACCTCATTCACATCCACAGCCCATCACCCCACATGCCATGCCCTCCTCTCCAAACGTTGGCTGTCACCTTAACTCTGACCACAAACATAACTCCTGGGAAAAAGGAAAACAAAAAACCACAAAGACACCACAGAGAGCTCTTAAATATTTGTAAACAGCTAGTGCAGGAATCACAACCTATTCCTGCTGCCTCCATCAAGACAGCGGGCAGCGGCAGCTCCGCTCAGCATCTTTAGCCACGGGAAAACACCGGTTCCTTCCCCGCTGTGCCCGCTCCGAGCTTGGAGCCGCACACTTCCCGGAGGTGGCAGGAAGACGCGCGGCTGAAGTAGGCAGGTGGTGGATGTGGATGAAGCACCGGGAGAAGGAAAACTCGGGAGCTGTGGGATGTACCCAAGGGACAAGGGTTTCCTGAGCAGCTTTCCTGCTTTTTAAGGCTGCACGGGAAGTAAAAGCAACCGAGCAACTCTAACCGATTGTAGAGATTTTATTTCAGGTGAATTCTAATTGAGCTGTCACCAATTAAATTAGGAATACAAGGAGAAAGTGTGAAACATCACATCCCCGTATTTTAGGCAAAAGTGATTATTTCATAATGTATCTTGATCACTTTGGGCGTTTTGAAAAGTCTCTGAAGACAAACTGGGTTTGGGTTTGAGAGCTGGCTGCTTTGCATATTCATTACATTTCTGCAGCGTTTCCAAAGGACTTTTAGCAGGAGGAGAAAATTACATGTAGCTGCAGAAGAGAGACTTCGCAAATTAAATAGTCTTGTCTAGCTCTGAGAAGTGCCAAAATACAGCCGATGAGTGAGCTCCGCGTTTACGTACAAACCCGTACCTCGCCGCAACTAATAAGAAACTTGAAACGTGCAAAAACACCCTTCGCGTAAGGACGAGACGAGCGCACAAATACCTCCAGAGCAGGGTCCCGCACCGCGGGATGGAGCCCACGGGAAGGAAACCCACACCGCGGGCAGGGACTGGGGGCTGCGCTCCCCGCACAAAGTTCGCGGCCGCCGAGCCCGGTGACAGGAACCTTCCCGGGCCGCCTTTTCCGTCGGGGCTGCCCCGCGGGGCGCCGCCGCGCCCCGACGATCCCTCGCGTCCGCGCCGGAGAGGGGCACGGCCCCGCAGAGCCCGGGGGGCGGCCGGTGCCCCGCCGCC